>JAQGAV010001682.1:0-19415 GCA_034691345.1 Phasmarhabditis papillosa
TTACCCCACCCTAATCACAACTTTATCCACAAAAAACAAACTCACTAATTTTCGCTAACCTACCAAATTGCCCGGTTATTGTTGCCAATCATATTGTGCCATATTCACTTGGTACTCAATGGTTCGATATACCGTTGATAACATTAGAATTTCACAACTTTGAGAGTCGAAAGGGAAATGGGAAACCTGAAGAACAAGTACGGTAACTCAGTGACTATCTAAAACAGTGTTGGGTACAATATATGTATATATTTATAGTCTATCTCAAGACTTAGGATTCCAGTGCGATATCACGAAAGGGGAGCAGTGTTTTAAAAAATTAATGCAAAAGCGATCTCGACGTGGTGCGTTTTCTCCAAAAGTACATTCATTTTTTATAGCCCACCGCCCCCTCTCGCATACCGCACTGGAAATATATATATTCCATTCACGTATCATATTTATTCAACCGTTCATTCATATTTTTATTTATCTCTTACTCAACACTTATCTGAAGACATAATAAATTTAGTTCAGATCATGGCTATATTAGATTTATCGACCATTTGCAGTTGCATTAATGTTATTGTTCAAATAAACAAAATTTGGAGTTATTGAAACATTTACTTTCGTCTTATTCTAAGTCTATATACATAGTTGGAGGACGAATCGTTCCAGCTAAAGGTCTAGTAAATTCAAATTACAGCATAGATTTTCTCCAACTGCTGTTATAAATTATAATAAATTTGTTGTTCGTACCGTAACATCTTGCAAGTGATTAGTCCGCCGACTATATTAGAGATGGTCGTTTCTGCTCGTTTTGAAAAACGGGCTTTTCGGGCTTTACTGAATAACTTTTATCACATGCATCGGATTTACCTAAGTTTTTAAGGGATCTTAGAACAACTATTCCTAACAATAATACCAAAAAATCAGTCAGATTGAATAACTATGAGGAGCAAAACGCCTATTCATATGTCCCCACCACTTCTTTCAACCCAGTTGGTAAATTTTTAATTTGTTAGTCTTCGCATCACTCAACCTGTTTCGGAGAGTCAAATTTCATTCGAATTAGCCCAAACTTTCAACCGAAATACTCTATAAGTCAAGTTTTGACTGCTACAAGTTCTTGTGTTAAGAGAATACATAATATAAATATAAAATGTTTTATAGTCAGCGCCGAGAGTAATAATGGAGTGTCACTTGGTATTTCTAGGATTTTTAACACCGCACATGTAGGCAAAATGCCCGCGCCTACTTGCAAGATATCATATTGAACGGAGAGTAGCCACCAGATGCTGGCTCGGAGATCGCAAAAGAGACTCAGACGAGGATTTAATTCGTTATACTCTATCGCTACTCTTGGCTCGACTATAGCAGAATTTTTTAAGTATAACTTACATCCATATTACATACAATTGAAGCGACAAATGATGCATAAAGGTTTACTTCTCCATTTGACTTTACCTAAATGGAGTACAAATAAATTGTAATCGGAAAGAAAATATTAATTTTAGATAAAAAACAATTTCAAACTTTGGGAAAAGGTAATGTAAAATAAATATAGTCTATAACAAACAAAAGACCGCAGAGCGCGTTGGTATACATAAGCTTCCGCAATTGCGTATTTGTCTTTTTCTGGACATGATACAAAATAAAACTAACACACTAATATTTTTCTGACAAAAAAAATTGCGCATCATACCATATAATGGAAGTTTAATTTTGCTAAAGAACGAGCGATTTTTGAAACATTAAGCAACACAGCTCACTGCCGTATTTTTTTGTTAGGGACTATACAAATATAATAAAGCTGTCTAGAAAACTACAATGTTAGATAAAAGATTGATAACCCACCATTCCCATTTTAGCATAGTCAGGTCGATAGTCTTCCAGGTCATGCCTGAAATATAACTTTTTCATTTTCATTTTTACAAGCCGCAAATGTTTCACATAAATTTATGAACTCGTGTAGAAAATACAATCTAATGCTTCCAGACTATCGTTTCTAGATCTTAATATAATTAAATATGGAATGTTGAAGCGTTTTTCGTTTGTTGATCTTTAAAATCTTCGTTTCAATTTGGTATCCAGATTACGTTCTTTCTTCAAATTTGTTCTGTTCTTTTATAGGGGAGGGGGAAAGATCACAATTATTCAACTTTTTTACAAAACACCTAGTTTTTATATTCTTATTGTAAAATAGCTAAATTACAACTTAATTGCAGAATTGCATGCGCTGCGGCCCTTTCTGTCTGGCGCCGCAGAAAACACCATAATTACTCTTGGCGCTGACGATACACAACACGGGCGAAGTTCATTATGCGCATTAGTGCACGGCATGCCTCAGTTGGCATTGGGGTGGTTAAAAACGGTGCGGTACAGTAAACGATATACCGTTAAAAGTGTTAACATGTGTATCATTTACCAGTTCTGTTTCATCAAACTAATCGAATGCCCATTCTTGTTGGTCTCGGCTGAACCCAATATTATCGAACACCGAACCCACGCACATATTTAAAAAAAATTCATTTAGAACAACTCGAGATGTACCAAAAGATTAAACAGTTCTATTTCGGATACACAGTCTTGAAGGTAGGAAATATAACTTTCAATTCAAAATCAATAAAAATTATTTAAATTTTATATGGAAATAAGTGAGATTAACCATTTCAGTTTGTCCCAACAATAGTTGCTCATACTGGAAGTTTCTACGTCGTCAACGGAACCTTCAAGCTTGAATCTGCAGAAAGCGGAAGTTTTGTCAGCGGACATTATTACCAAATATTTACTGTAAGCAGGAAGTTTCCAAACTTGCGGATATACAATATTCGATTATTGTTAGGCACTTATTTCAAGTTTTGATCGTTATCATTTCTTAAACAATAGGGTTTGTCCATTTCCTATAAAAGAAAGGTCTCAGTTCGTTATGAGTTAACCTTCATAAAGAGTTCGATTATGACAAGTAAGATAACTAGATAGTTTTTTTTGTTTATTTGTTTTTACGAAACACGAGATCACAGATATATTTGAAGGCGGCGAATCAGAACAATTTTGCAAGAATTTTTTCTTCGTGGGGATTCGAACCATCGACCTCTAGCTTATGAGGGGAAGCTTCTAACCATCTGGCCAAACGCCTCATTTTTAGGCCAACTTCTTCACCTTTGAGCACATCATTCAAGTAACTGAAATAGTCAATACCGTATGCAAATTGGATGAAAAAGATTGCCACAAGCTTGCCAGTACACAGAATTTCTTTGAAAATAGCTTTAGAGAAGGAAATTTCGAAAGATTGATCAACGAGGTGAGCTTGTAAAATTACAAATGAGGTTTTTGGTTGGAAAGTAATCAAACATCACGCAATAAGTTTAGAATGCTTTGTACCGTTTTTCGGCCATTCATTCGGGAATCTTCTGAGCTAACAATAAGGCGGCTCCTTTCTAACATTCCGTATTCCAGTGCACGGCAGTACAAAATTACTTCTCTCGAGATAATCTACCTCTATAAAACTAAGAAATTGGAGCAAACATAGAGTTAAGAGACAGTAATATATATCAAATTATAATGTAAATAGTTTAATATAACATTTTTTTTAGTCGTACGACAATAACACTGTTCTGAAAATTACATATGGTAGTAACGAGGAAAACACAGTTGGAACAACTAAAGAAGGTTGGTATTAGGGTGGGCATTCCATGGGGTAAAACAGCTAGGAACTTTCCAGGAAAAATTCCAGGAACTTTTGAAAATCTGAATATTTTGAAATAGGAACAAGCTTAAGTAATATAACTGTTTGGCGATTAAACCTTACAAAACACTCTTGCACCCGCGTTCTCTCTTACTATTAGAGTTCTTACTTGTTCGGGAGATATACATAGTCGGCGGTCACGTCTTATGCAAGGGTATACGGTACGAACTGCAAATTTTATTGGAGCGCGGCCGAGAAATGTCCCGGACTAGTCAAGGGTGCAATGTACAACACCACATCTAACTTATTTTTCTGAAGCATTTAATTTATATAAGAGAATATATATAATTATTTTGAGCGTTTTAAATCGAACCCGCAGACCTTTAACTTGCTTATCTATTGTCCGTCGACTACAGCATTGAAGGCAGACTATATATTAACCACACTGATTTGTTTCAGAACAACTGGCTCTATACCAGGGAATATTCAAACTCTTCTTCGGATACACAGTATTGAAGGTGATTTGAAATAAGGTAACATCCCAATTTTTATGCTAAATATTTCAGTTCTCTCCAAAAAATATGACTTTTGACGGTGAATTCTACGTTGTCGAAGGCGCCTTCACCCTGCAAACAATGTATAGCAGCAGTTCTGTTGGTGGAAATTACTATCAAAAGTTTAATGTAAGTGGTCTTAGATTATATGTAGTGAGGGGTGACTGGACCTGTTTTCAAGTCTATCTAGAGAGGAACAATCCGAAAAGAGAAATAAAACGTATAGAAAATTTATCTCTCAAAAATATGAAAAATGGGAGTTAGTTCAAAGGACGGTCTCATTCCTTTAAACCTATTTAACTAACTTTTGGAATGAGAACATATATTGTCACTCTAAAGGTGCTCCACTATATTCTTTAGAAAATAATTTGCGAAAGAAAACAGTTTCCAGAAAATAAAATTATATAGGAGAATTTAAGAGTAATAGCGAAACAAATGCTCTGTGAGCAGAAAAATATATTATCGTTTGAGACATGGGAAATAAAGGGAAATGAGCAATCTGCTGGTTTAGCGCGCGAAAAATCTCAGCATATGCTGTGTTAAAAATAGGAAATACGCATGTTTTGCTTGTATTTTTTCGACTATGATGACATATTCTGTTTCAGAGCAATTTTGTCACCGTGGAGCATGTAATCGAGGCTACTACGCGTGAATCGGAACATGAATCTATCTGTGATTTGGAATCGGCTGTCTGCCAAGCACTAACCTACAAACAGAACAAATTCGAGAATTACTTCAGAGATGGAAAATTCGAGCAGTTAATCAATGAAGTTAGTGACAAGCAAATTCGATAGTCAACGGCCCCTGAGATCTTCCGCTAAGCGGCCTCCCAACTAGCTGACTAACCCCTGGCACCATCGTGTCCCTATTATGACCCGATATACCACTATTGTTGTTAATCAATTTGTATTTTCAAGCTTTAAGTCTTTCAAGTTTAAGTTTAACAACTCCAGTTCGCAGGTGTCTTCTGATTTTGTGACACATCGTCTTCGTTCTGAAAACTAGCGAATATTCGTAGATATTTGAGAAATCAAAAGCATTGCTTATTGGGTGCATAATATTGTTTTCTTATAAAAGTAGATGAAGGATTGAGTTCAAGTTTTGCAGTTTAAAGTATACAAACTATTCAGCTCTACGACGATGGCGCGATCCTCCAAATTGGCTATTACCCTAAAGAAGAAATCATTGCTGGTAGCAACAAACAAGGTTTGTAAAACAAATATTAATTAGTAGAGTCAAAAAAAGCTTATGCTCGAAACTAAGGGCGAAAACCCGCTTGGGTGAAACGCGCCAAACACCCAACTATTTTATTTATTTCCTGTATTCGCACAAATAAAACCATAATAGTAGATTTCTTCGGCGCAGGGCTTCGGCCATTCATTCCGGAATCTTACACTGAATCTTCGGGTGCACGAAACATGGGATAAATAAGCTGCAGAGTTTACCAAGCCTTCTGCAGCTACGGGGAGTCGAACCCACAGCCTCAGCTGCTCACGGATTCAGAGACCGCTGCTCTATCCACTTGACTAACGCACCCGCTTTATACTTGGAACGGGAAAAGGCCAACCATAGTACTTATTATATCTATGAAAAAACTATATATTTACATTTCCAATAATGATATTTATTTTAAACCATGAATGTGTCTCCAAATTTTCAGCACAACTAATTATGTTCGAGAACATCCAAAGAAACTACCCTGGATACTCCCGTTTGACGGTAAGGTCACTTACCACTTGTTGATCTCTTTAAAATCTATAGGGAAAGCTTTATGCTTGGGATGGGAAAAAGCCGGCCCGTTTCTCAAATGTTTGCCCCGGGCCGGCCTATGAAATTACCAACACTGCTGTATACCTATCAACATTATTTATTCCGTATATCAATATATATCACATGACGGGTGTTCTTGTTATTCTATCCATCTTTGGGGCCGCCAGAAGTTTGTATACGGGAATCATAAGGGAACATTCAAATATACATCCAACGGTTGCTCAATCCGGCCTGGGACGGGGTAGTGATCGAACCCACAACCCTTCCTCCTCACGGATTCATAGGCCGGCGCTCTACCAGCTGAGCTTGCTGTATACCTAGCTTACATGATATAATAACATTGCTTAAAGTTTTGGCAACTGTTTTCTAATTAACTCATTTGGCAGTGCCGTTGATGTGAATGATACGCACTGACCGTACAACCTTTGCCGCAACTATACCTGCGAAAATAGTAGTTTCGTTCTTTGCGCGACGACTTTTTGAAAATTAAAGTATTAATCAAAATTAGAACCTATCCAATAAAGGTTGTTTCAAATGAACTAAATCATTTGCAGATTCTCCCAACCAACGTGACTTCTCGTGGGGAATTATATGTGATAGAGGGTACCTTCAAACTACAATCTACCGAGAACCAGGACAATGTACAAGGAATTTATTATCAAAAGTTCAATGTAAGCGATTTAACTATTTCAAAAAAAAAGATAAATAGTTGTTTGAATTCATTCACCGGGTAATTCTTACCCAACTTTTATATATCAGAGCTATTAAACCGGCCGGCCGGCCCCGCCCCGGCCTGTGTTCCAAATCTTAGGCAGGGACGAGCCGGGCCGGTTTAACAGCTCTGTTATATAATCTAATTCAAAAGTAAAGAGGTCGGGTATTCAAAAGTTAAAGAAAAGTTCACAATTTGCCTAACAAATAACTTTCTCATGTAAATAACGGTGAAACACGGCTTCTTTTAAAGTATTTTATTTCCTGTAATCGCACATATCACATAATAACTGGAGATTTCTTCAGTGCAGGGCTTCGGCCATTCATTGCGGAATGTTCTTAGCAGAAACGGCTCCTTTCTAACATTCAGTCTTCAAGTGCATGAAACATGGTATAAATAAGCTGTTTGTTTCTCCAAACCTTGCAGCTACTAGCAGTCGAACCCACAGCTTCAGATCCTTGCGGATTCCAAGGCCGCTGCTCCAACCACAAGGTTAAAGCATACGGCTTGTTTATTTGCAGAGAAGACAATAGATCATCAAACGTTGTTCTGAACATTTATTCTTATGAGTATATTCTGTAGTTAAAGCAAAAACTAGACCAACTGTATTTTGACAAAGTTTTAACTAGGAGAATTTTATAACAATCACCCCTATGCGGAGTAAACTATGTGTTTCAGACTGAATTCCTGACAGTCTACCACAAAATCGAAGTAACAATTGGAAAGGTAGGTTTTAAAAAAGAGAGGTTGTCTTACGATAAACTAACTATTAGAGTTAGGAACAAACTACATAGTCTTACTATTTTGTACAAATATATAATAACTTTCTTATAAAACTGATGAAGATTCTGGAAACTTTAACTATAAGAATTCATCCAGTTATTTCAGCAAATCGCCTAAGAACCTTTACAATGGAGAAGATCTCCACGTGATCACTCCGTTTAATAATGCTAACAAATAAAGCGTAATTGAATACGACTATTTTACTAGTTGCTATTGTCCATGTGTTGTTGTAAAATAACATTCTGTTTTATATTTATAAAAACCGGTATATTATATATTATCAATTTGCAACTAATGATCGGCTTACTATTAGATCTAACGCAACCGTTGGGCATCTAGTTTCCTTCATACTTACATAACAACATAAGCTAAAATATAACAAAAATTTATATATTCGAAGAGAAAGAATAAGAATAAAGTAGATGAATTCTAGAAAAGACGAGAAAACAGAGTGACCTCCACATAACATTGTCGAAGATTGAAAATAACCGGCGTTTACACATTAGATGTTCAGGCGTCACTTCGTGTTAAGACCAACAAATGGCGGGAATTCAAACGCCATCTTTGTGGCTGTGGAAAAACGCATATATTTCCGGAACACAGTATTCTTCTACTCTCAAGTTTCGCTTTATACTTTCTTTTGTTTACTGTATGGTTGACGGAAGAATCGTTTGCAGATGTGTACTGTAGAACTTAGAAGGAACGAGGAAATCGAAAGAAAATGTACAAGCAACCGATATAATTGAGCGCTCGTCTTATAATAAATAGACCTTTAAACTACAAGAGATTTGTGCGTAGACTATATTTGATATACTTTATAGTCTCTATCAAGAGCCTGGTTTCAGCAAATTATCCTGTAAATGAGCGGGAACAAATGAAAGTGAACTTCAAAAATAAACCTCCCTTTCCACATTGCTTTTAGATTCAATTTTATATAACACCGCTTCTATCCAGAATCATGTACCAGAAAGCTTGTTCTTTCAACATACTATATAAATGAATATAGAACATTAACTTTAACGATGTCTTTTTTTGAAATTCTAATTGGTGGACATTGACATTGCCAAGTTAACTAATCTATATACTATCGTTATAGTCGGATTCAAAAGTATTACGGCCGTGTAAATATTTTGTCTGCATAAGGCAGCGCGAAAGTAGGTTTGCAGTCTGCCGATTTGGCGCGTTTATAATGCCAGTAGGAGCGGTGTTAAAAATTACGAAATACGCAGCCTATACGGCGGTATTAATTTTGAATCTGACTATAGCAACCTAGGACCAAGTTACTGGATGAGTTGCTGAGTGAATATCTAGCTTATTTAGAAAAGCAAGTATACAGTTGAGTTGGGCGTTTGGCCCGTTTTGCTTGGACCCGGCCTCGGGCCCAAGCGGGCTTGGACCAAAACGAGGTTTCGGGCTTCGGGCTCAAACGAGCTTTCACCAAAACGAGGTTTCGGGCTTCGGGCTATAATATACAGAGCGATGTTTAAATATCAACCTCAACTTCTAGATGCGAGAGAAACAGATTATTTAACTTAACATGTGATTGTTTGTGTTTTATAAATTTATCTCGGAAAACAATAGACATTCTATTACAATCAACAATATCCTTCTATTCAATGAAATTGTAAAGCAATTTTGTAAAAATATATAATAGATTTTCCCACATATCAATAAGTATCGGAGTATATTTGGCGAAACGAAGGTGTGAAACTAATTAGAAAGTCAATTTATAAAGTCTTATAAAAGGGCAGTTAGATAAGCTATTTCATATCAAACGAAAGATGCTCTTCATCCTTCTTGTTCTATCTGCCATTGCCTATTCGGGTAAGTTTCCAAAAAATATATCAAATTTTATCTTGAAAAGAGTGCATTTTTATCCAAATCCGAGTTGTTACAAGCCCTATAGAATATAAGTACCTCTTGTCGATGGATCGCGCCACTGATATAAGACAGAGTGCCCGTAGTATAGAAACGCCCGGATATGTGCTCGGGCAGTTTTTGGCTGCCCGAGCAGTTGAGAAATGTTGCCCGGGTAGGCTAAAATGTGCCCGTTTCTATCCTACGGTAACAAGGTAGGAAATTGTGGCCAAAGTCATTTCTCACAGAATTTTAATTTTAAAACATGGTTTTCTATTTTTTTAACCTCCTTTTCCCCTCCCACAAGTAGATTCAATACCCAAAACAAGACTAGATGTTGCAGTTTTACAAAGTCCTCGCAGAGAACTATCAAAAACAAGGGCATTCTTCGAATCGTCGATTGGTTTCAGTCGAGATTCCGAGCAATTATCAACAATTTTTTCCAGAAAGCGCTGTCTGCCATCGTGAATTATGTCGTTTGGGATCAGACTTATGCGGGAAACTAGTGGACAGACAAGTTGTCTTCGAAAAGTGCTTTGCGGATGGAAAGTATGAACAATTGATTGATCAGGTAAGGATAAAGAGGACTGTAACTTTCCCCTGAACCGGTCGCTCCCGTCATATATCATATAACTGTACATGATGTCGGGACTCGGTGGTAAATTTCTACTCATGTCCATTGTAATATATTATATATATATATTATTATATGTAATATCATAATATTGTGGAATATAAACCGTTAATTTGCGTTGATATTATTTAGAAGCCCATAATTTACTGTTTATTTTAGCTCTATGACAATAAGACAGTTCTCACAATTGGCTATGGTACTGATGAAGAACAGTCGATTGGAACAACTAAAACAGGCAAGTCAATTCCTCACGGTTCGCCGCGCCCAGAGGAAATGGGACAGACCAAATTCAGATGGTGAAATCTTGATGCTCATACCCTGTCGCATTTTGTTAAGCAATTCATGTTAATTTATATATCATTGGAAAGACAATAGCTGGAAAGACAGTACAATAGAAAGACAATGCAACTGAGTTTTTTCGAATCATTCGGTTAAAGCTTTCCAGAGAAAAATTAACTTCAATTTTAAAATGGGAACTCAGTCCTTTAACCCCACGGTCTCCGTTGGCAAGCCGTGTTCCCTAAACACATATGATTTCGCTAAATTCTTTGGATATTACTACATAAGAAGGGCGAATTTCAATGTCCTTAGTACTAAGCGGCATGCCGTTAACCGGTATATCATTTACTGTACCGCTCCGTTTTTTGACCATCCCCGATTGCCAGCTGAGGCATGCAGCTTAGTATTAACCGGTATATAATTTACCAGTTTCTTTCATCAAACTAATCGAATGCCCATTCTGGTTAGTCTCGGCTGAACCCAATATTTCCCAACACCAAACCCAGGTACATATTTTAAAATCTTTCATTTAGAACAACTCGAGATGTACCAAAAGATTAAGCAGTTTTATTTCGGATACACAGTCTTGAAGGTAGGAAATATAACTTTCAATTCACAATCAATAAAAAAGTATATAAATTTTACATTAAAATAAGTGAGAAGAAGTATTTCAGTTTGTCCCAACAACAGTTGCTCAAGCTGGTAGCTTCTACGTCGTCAACGGAACCTTCAAGCTTGAATCTGCAGAAAGCGGAAGTTTTGTCATCGGACACTATTACCAAATATTTACTGTAAGTAGGCAGTTTCCAAACTTGAGGATATACAATATTCGGTATTGTTAGCCACTTAATTTTAACTTTTAATCTGTATCAATGTTTAACAATAGGGTTTGTCCATTTTTTATAAGGGAGTGTTCTCAATTTGTTATGAGTTAACCCTCATAAAGAGTTCGATTATGACCAGTAAGATAACTAGATAGTTTTTTTTTTGTTTATTTGTTTTTACGAGCACATATATATTTGAAGGCGGCGAATCAGCAAGAATTCTTTCTTCGTGGGGATTCGAACCATCGCCCTCTAGCTTATGAGGCGAAGTTTCTAACGATCTGGCCACTACGCCCCTATTTTTTAGGCCAACTTCATCACCTTTGAGCACATCATTCAAGTAACGGAAATAGTCAATACCGTATGCAAACTGGATGAAAAAGATTGCCACAAGCTTGCCAGTACACAGAATTTCTTTGAAAATAGCTTTAGAGAAGGAAATTTCGAAAGATTGATCAACGAGGTGAGCTTGTAAAATTACAAATGAGGTTTTTGGTTGGAAAGTAATCAAACATCACGCAATAAGTTTAGAATGCTTTGTACCGTTTTTCGGCCATTCATTCGGGAATCTTCTGAGCTAACAATAAGGCGGCTCCTTTCTAACATTCCGTATTCCAGTGCACGGCAGTACAAAATTACTTCTCTCGAGATAATCTACCTCTATAAAACTAAGAAATTGGAGCAAACATAGAGTTAAGAGACAGTAATATATATCAAATTATAATGTAAATAGTTTAATATAACATTTTTTTTAGTCGTACGACAATAACACTGTTCTGAAAATTACATATGGTAGTAACGAGGAAAACACAGTTGGAACAACTAAAGAAGGTTGGTATTAGGGTGGGCATTCCATGGGGTAAAACAGCTAGGAACTTTCCAGGAAAAATTCCAGGAACTTTTGAAAATCTGAATATTTTGAAATAGGAACAAGCTTAAGTAATATAACTGTTTGGCGATTAAACCTTACAAAACACTCTTGCACCCGCGTTCTCTCTTACTATTAGAGTTCTTACTTGTTCGGGAGATATACATAGTCGGCGGTCACGTCTTATGCAAGGGTATACGGTACGAACTGCAAATTTTATTGGAGCGCGGCCGAGAAATGTCCCGGACTAGTCAAGGGTGCAATGTACAACACCACATCTAACTTATTTTTCTGAAGCATTTAATTTATATAAGAGAATATATATAATTATTTTGAGCGTTTTAAATCGAACCCGCAGACCTTTAACTTGCTTATCTATTGTCCGTCGACTACAGCATTGAAGGCAGACTATATATTAACCACACTGATTTGTTTCAGAACAACTGGCTCTATACCAGGGAATATTCAAACTCTTCTTCGGATACACAGTATTGAAGGTGATTTGAAATAAGGTAACATCCCAATTTTTATGCTAAATATTTCAGTTCTCTCCAAAAAATATGACTTTTGACGGTGAATTCTACGTTGTCGAAGGCGCCTTCACCCTGCAAACAATGTATAGCAGCAGTTCTGTTGGTGGAAATTACTATCAAAAGTTTAATGTAAGTGGTCTTAGATTATATGTAGTGAGGGGTGACTGGACCTGTTTTCAAGTCTATCTAGAGAGGAACAATCCGAAAAGAGAAATAAAACGTATAGAAAATTTATCTCTCAAAAATATGAAAAATGGGAGTTAGTTCAAAGGACGGTCTCATTCCTTTAAACCTATTTAACTAACTTTTGGAATGAGAACATATATTGTCACTCTAAAGGTGCTCCACTATATTCTTTAGAAAATAATTTGCGAAAGAAAACAGTTTCCAGAAAATAAAATTATATAGGAGAATTTAAGAGTAATAGCGAAACAAATGCTCTGTGAGCAGAAAAATATATTATCGTTTGAGACATGGGAAATAAAGGGAAATGAGCAATCTGCTGGTTTAGCGCGCGAAAAATCTCAGCATATGCTGTGTTAAAAATAGGAAATACGCATGTTTTGCTTGTATTTTTTCGACTATGATGACATATTCTGTTTCAGAGCAATTTTGTCACCGTGGAGCATGTAATCGAGGCTACTACGCGTGAATCGGAACATGAATCTATCTGTGATTTGGAATCGGCTGTCTGCCAAGCACTAACCTACAAACAGAACAAATTCGAGAATTACTTCAGAGATGGAAAATTCGAGCAGTTAATCAATGAAGTTAGTGACAAGCAAATTCGATAGTCAACGGCCCCTGAGATCTTCCGCTAAGCGGCCTCCCAACTAGCTGACTAACCCCTGGCACCATCGTGTCCCTATTATGACCCGATATACCACTATTGTTGTTAATCAATTTGTATTTTCAAGCTTTAAGTCTTTCAAGTTTAAGTTTAACAACTCCAGTTCGCAGGTGTCTTCTGATTTTGTGACACATCGTCTTCGTTCTGAAAACTAGCGAATATTCGTAGATATTTGAGAAATCAAAAGCATTGCTTATTGGGTGCATAATATTGTTTTCTTATAAAAGTAGATGAAGGATTGAGTTCAAGTTTTGCAGTTTAAAGTATACAAACTATTCAGCTCTACGACGATGGCGCGATCCTCCAAATTGGCTATTACCCTAAAGAAGAAATCATTGCTGGTAGCAACAAACAAGGTTTGTAAAACAAATATTAATTAGTAGAGTCAAAAAAAGCTTATGCTCGAAACTAAGGGCGAAAACCCGCTTGGGTGAAACGCGCCAAACACCCAACTATTTTATTTATTTCCTGTATTCGCACAAATAAAACCATAATAGTAGATTTCTTCGGCGCAGGGCTTCGGCCATTCATTCCGGAATCTTACACTGAATCTTCGGGTGCACGAAACATGGGATAAATAAGCTGCAGAGTTTACCAAGCCTTCTGCAGCTACGGGGAGTCGAACCCACAGCCTCAGCTGCTCACGGATTCAGAGACCGCTGCTCTATCCACTTGACTAACGCACCCGCTTTATACTTGGAACGGGAAAAGGCCAACCATAGTACTTATTATATCTATGAAAAAACTATATATTTACATTTCCAATAATGATATTTATTTTAAACCATGAATGTGTCTCCAAATTTTCAGCACAACTAATTATGTTCGAGAACATCCAAAGAAACTACCCTGGATACTCCCGTTTGACGGTAAGGTCACTTACCACTTGTTGATCTCTTTAAAATCTATAGGGAAAGCTTTATGCTTGGGATGGGAAAAAGCCGGCCCGTTTCTCAAATGTTTGCCCCGGGCCGGCCTATGAAATTACCAACACTGCTGTATACCTATCAACATTATTTATTCCGTATATCAATATATATCACATGACGGGTGTTCTTGTTATTCTATCCATCTTTGGGGCCGCCAGAAGTTTGTATACGGGAATCATAAGGGAACATTCAAATATACATCCAACGGTTGCTCAATCCGGCCTGGGACGGGGTAGTGATCGAACCCACAACCCTTCCTCCTCACGGATTCATAGGCCGGCGCTCTACCAGCTGAGCTTGCTGTATACCTAGCTTACATGATATAATAACATTGCTTAAAGTTTTGGCAACTGTTTTCTAATTAACTCATTTGGCAGTGCCGTTGATGTGAATGATACGCACTGACCGTACAACCTTTGCCGCAACTATACCTGCGAAAATAGTAGTTTCGTTCTTTGCGCGACGACTTTTTGAAAATTAAAGTATTAATCACAATTAGAACCTATCCAATAAAGGTTGTTTCAAATGAACTAAATCATTTGCAGATTCTCCCAACCAATGTGACTTCTGCTGGTAAATCATTTGTGATAGAGGGTACATTCAAACTGCAATCAACCGAGAACCAGGACAATGTACAAGGAATTTATTATCAAAAGTTCAATGTAAGCGATTCAACTATTTCAAAAAAAAAAAGAAAATAGTTGTTTGAATTCATTCACCGGTAAAACCGGCCGGCCCGGCCCGCCCCCGTCTGTGTTTCAAATCTTAGGCTGGCACAAGTCGGTTTAACAGATCTTGTGTATAGTATAATTCAAAAGTAAATTGGTCGTGTTTTAAAAGTTCAAAGTTTGCCTAATAAAGAACTTTCTCATGAAAATAACGGTGAACCACGGCTTCTTTTAAAGTAATTTATTTCCTGTAATTGCACATATCACAAAATAACTGTAGATTTTTTCAATGCATTCATTCCGGAATATTCTGAGCAGTGACGGCTCCTTTCTAACATTCAGTCTTCGGGTGTACATAACATGGGATAAATAAGCTGCTGGTTTGACAAACCTTCTGCAGCTACTAGGAGTCGTACCCTCAGCCTCAGATCCTGGCGGATTCAGAGAACGCTGCTCCAACCCCAAGTTTAAAGCACACGGCTTGTTTATTGGCAGAGAACACAATAGCTCAGCAAATGTTGTTCTGAACATTTATTCTTATGAGGATAATCTGTAGTTAAAGTAAAAACTAGACAAACAGTCAGTTGACAAAGTTGTAACTAGGAGCATTTTATAAAAAAGACCCCTATGCGGAGTAAACTATGTGTTTCAGTCTGCATTCTGGACAGTCGAACACAAAATCGCGGTAACATTGGAAGAGGTATGTTATAAAAAGAGTGTTCTCCTACGATGAACTAACTATAAGAGTTAGGAACAAACTACATAGTCTTACTATTTTGAACAAATATATAATAACCTTCTTATAAAACTGACGATGATTCTGGAAACTTCAACTACAATAATTGATTAAGATATTTCCGCTAATCGCCTAAGAACCTCTACATTGGAGAATACTAGATCGTTCTGTCAAATAACAATAACAAATAAAGTTTTATTTACAACTATGGTTTAACTCATTACTTTCTTCCGTTTACTGTATTTGATAAACTATATAGTCTGAATCAAGAGCTAGGGTTAAGCAAAGTACGGTGTAAGCGGTATTAATTGAAACTGAATGTGGTTTTAAAATAAACCTCCCTATTCATTACTTCCTCTTAATTTTTTTTATATATAGTCTATCTCAAGACCTAAGTTTCCAGCGCGGTATGACGAGCGGGGCGCAGTGTTACATAAAATGAATGAACTTTTGGAGAAAACGCTCCACTTTGACCGATTTTACGTAACATTCATTTTATATTACACTGGGCCCCGCTCGTGATACCGCGCTGGAAACCTAAGTCTTGAGATACTATAACCCCGCTTTTCCCCACAATTCTGTACTAGAAATCTTGATCTTCTAACGTTCTATATGAATGAATATGAATATAAATGGTCATAACTCAAACTGAATGCAGCGTTTTTCCAGGATAGCGCGTGCAATTTTCGTGAGAAACTATACTATATCTCTTTCATAGGGTAAAATGATAGAATAGAATATAACACAAACAAATGTAACCATGTGAGAAATTATACAATCAAGTTTTGTAAAGGAATAAAAGACCATGCCCATAGTCAAAAATATCAGTCCAAAAATGTTAATAGTTCTGGTTCTATTGTCGACTATCACTTTATCCGGTAAGTTCATGAGTGTTTACCCGATAATCAAGATAGGTGTTCAAATGTGTTTATTTAACTGAATAACACGTATCACGAAATTAGTAGATTTCTTCGCGCAAGGGCATCGGCCATTCACATATTTCTGCGGCAATGGGAAGTTAAATCCGCAGCCTCAGATTCTTGCGGATTCAGAGGCCGCTACTGTAACCTCTAGGCTAAATCAAAACCTAAATACGAAGGACATCATGTACCTGTAATGATATATAGTTTTGAATGATATTTATCAAATTTAACGAACCTTCTTTTGAAACACGGTACATCTTCTACTTTATTACTGCGCTGGTGAAAGATTTTGAAAGAATTATAGATAAATCGGTTATAAAATACTGTATTTGTTCAGAAACTGGGGTCTGTCCGGGTGAAGTATGCAATTTGGGAGAGATCCTTTGCTTGAAGATTAAAGGCAAACTGAACCTGTTCCAGAGAAGATTTAAAGAGGGAAACATTAATGGATTGTTGAGAGAAGTGAGTTGGCTAAAATATAAGTAGCTTATAAAACCATTGTTGATTAGCAAACCTATATAGTCGGCGGCCGGAGACCTTTGTATTCCAACGCGCTCTGAGGTCTTTTCTTTGCTTTGTTATATTTTACTGGTAAATAATTAAACATAATAGCTGTCTTCGACCAAAAGGAGGGTTTCTATGACGAAAATTCAACTTTATAAAGCGGGGACTTCATAATGATACAATTAAGATGATGTTATCGATCTCTCGCAAATGAAGCGAAGCTTATAACATCTGGGGCACCGCTTTGCCAAATCACATAAATAACTTGAACTTTGCCCAACTGATTTCTCTAAACATCTGACTTTCATTGCATTATTGCCATGGGGCGGATTGACCAGTGGATATAGGCTTTGCCTCATAAACTCGAGGTCGATGCTTCGAATCCGCGCGAAGAAAGAATTCTTGTAAATCATGAAAATATGAATAAACAAATTGTTCGATAAACAGAGCTTTGCCTAGAGACCTGCCAAAGCGTGATATGCATAACAAATAGTAAATTTTCTCCGTACATGTTGAGCATTTCCTATTAATCTTGAAGTATGTGCAATTTTCAGCAATATGGCAACCAAACGGCTTCTCTCACTTTAAAGTATAACATAGATAAGGAATATCCCTCTTACGCTGATGGTAATGAAGGTAAACACTTTTCTATATTCTTACTTTTTGGGTTTATGAGATTGAGTGCTCTGAATTCTAAAATAAACCTTAATGAAACCAACGGCCACATCTCTGGCCAGCTTCGGCGGAAAATAAAACGTTGACGACGTCAGCGGCTGAAATGCTGTAGTAGATCCAGTGGCCGTAATCTAGAAACGCCCGGGTGGGTGACCGGGCAGTTTTTCTATACTACGACCACAGATGGTAATATCTCTAAGGGAAAGCCTACAGGTTATAAATAATTTTTTTTCGGTGAAAAAATTCTTCTATAATTTCCAAGTCGTAATTTTAGCAATACGTTCGTTGTTCACAGAGTTTATGGCTTTCTACCCAGGATACACTCTTTTCACGGTAATCTCAAAAAGTTGAACATTAAATAACAAAAAATACTTTTATTAGATCAACTTTTTATGCTGAATTGGATTCCAAAAGAGTTTTTGCTGATTTTTGAAAACGCAACAAGATACAGCTTCAGACCGCATTTTTGGCAGCAATTTGATTAAAATGTTTTCCTAGGGTTTCTTTTGGTGAACTACAAGAATTTTCTAACTTTTTTCTGCTTATAGTGCTAAAACAGTAGAATCTTTTCAAGATTACACCAATCGACATATCTCTCACCGGACCAGATGTCTACAAGGTTGATGGTACCTTCACCCTATCAAATGCCGATGGTAGCAAGTATGTTACTGGAAAATATAATCAAATTTTTAATGTAAGTATTTTCTCAAGAAATAAGATTTAAAAATAATAATAATAAATTTATTTCCAGTATCGCTTTATCACAAGTTTTCTGTTTAATTATTTATTATGTATTTAAACTTAGTACTGATTTAGTACTGATCAAATGTTTCATTTTTCAGAAGGATATCGAAAGCAATTGGCAAAAGATTGAAGTGACAGACGTTAGTTACTTTTTCGTTAACTTTTAAATTTATCTCGGAAACCGAAATTGGTAAAATTGTTGATAGAGCTCAACTTCTAAACCACAAGAAATTGCTGCTTTGATGGAAAAAATAGCTTATTGTTAGTGTTATAATAGTCTTTTCCAAGAGTTAAGAGGCCGTGTCGAATACGTATTTTTATTAGAAAGTTGTGTAGTTATAATCGGATTCAAAAGTAACACAGCCGTGTTAAAAAGCAGGAATGTTGCAAAATGTTGTTTGAGTAAGGTAGAGCGAAATCAAGTTTGCAAACTGCTGATACCGCGAGCGTAGAATGCGAGCAGGCGCAGTGTTAAAAATATAGAAATACGCAGCTTACACGGTCTTATTACTTTTGAATCTGACTATAGCAAACTTTAACGAAAAGGTGTTTCGAAATTAGCTTTCAGCACGGCTTCTTTCTTTTGAATTTGACTATAACATAGTTGTCAAGAAATCATTCTTTTTAGAAATATTTCATTGTTTTTAACCAACTTCTTTAACAGAAAGTTAAATATGTTTTTAATGTTTCATAAAACTGAACAATTTAGAATTTTATGTTCAAATGTGAGCTGGTGAAGGATGTTTGCGAAAAACTCTATGATATACAGAATATATTTAGAGACAGCTATTTGAGTAGAAATTTTGAGGAACTCATTGACAACGTAAGTCAAATCAAATCAAATCAAATATTTATTCCAATAATCGCAAAATCACATTCGATTTCATATGCGTTGGGTAATCATT
>JAQGAV010001683.1:0-19415 GCA_034691345.1 Phasmarhabditis papillosa
AATTGCTTTTCAATTTTTAGTAAAACACTCATTGAACCAAAATCATTAAAGCTTCGTCAGGCATAATTATTTACCGAGTTTCTAGATACGGTAGCATTCCCACGTTTTCGGATAAAAAGATTTGTTTTTCGGTTACAAAATGAAATAATATCCTTTTCACCATCTTGATTTTATAGTGTTTTACTTTTTAAAAGATTTAAAAACCTACAGTGATTAGTTTCCAATGAAACACTATAAATTTGCAAAGTACTGAAACTTTTCATGTTCGTATAACTAGGCATAGTTGAAAAGCGCTCACTTCTACAAAACTGTTGCACTGTTTAGCACTTAAGCATCGTCTTCTTATTAATATTAACAATATTATTATTATAAATAATATTTTCTATCTAAACTCACGATATTCCTTCTTTTCTTGGTAATAAACTTGGTCGTTTCGGGGGCGCCACCACCAGTCCTCCAATTTCTAAGTCACCTACTTTGTCTGTCGAACCCATTCTGAAAGAACAACTTTATTTCGGAGTTTGCAAACACTATTTAAAGGTTGTTATTAAAGTAACGTTATTTTTTACTATATACTTCTTTTGAAGTTGTACATTGAGAATCTACAGAGATAGTCATGCAAGTTATATTATTATCAGACTATTGTTAACGCTGAGATTTGCCTTGCAAGAGTTTGCAAACACATGTTAGTGAAAATACTTATCACAATTGGCGCTTATATAAACTGAGAGATCATTCCAAAAGACTTTATTTTTCATCAGAGGGCAAGCTATTCAATTGTTTATAGATAAAAGCGCTTGCTTCTTGGATAGCGCTTCTGGAAAAACTGGTTTGTGAAAAGAAAACTTTTTAATCTTCTCTTTGAAAACAAATAAAGCAAGCTCACAAACAATATGGAGCATTATTTTATTTTTATTTCTTTTCTGGAAATCAACAAATACCCATAGTAATACGAATGTTGACTGGTTGTTGATTAACGAACACGTTTTCCAATAGATAATGTTATTGTCAGTTTAATAATATCTGATCGGGGTTCTCGAAATCGCCCGACTCGGGCCGACGACATTTTTAACGCGCCGGGTCGACATATTATTGAAAATGCTCAATTTTTTTCAATATTTTGTAATTTCTTTGTATATATATATATAATATATAGTTTTTAGCGCACAGGGCACGTAAATAGCAGAAAAAACTTTGTTTAATATCAAATATAGTTACGAAAATATATTGAATGGTACGTCGTCGGCCCACAGGCCGGGCCCGTTTGATAACTCAGAATCTGATGTATCTTATGCTACAATTATATTTACAAACTTACATAAGACTTTGCTCGTAACTATAGATATTATCACAATTTAGAGTCATTTTTAGCTAGCGAAAACAATGGAAACATTCAACAAAATAAAAAGTATTGCTTTTACTTCCCGTAAAAATATTTGTTTTTTGGCCAAACGGCAAAACATAGTTGTTTCACAAGATTTACCGGAAACGAGACGAATACTTAAAAACATTGTTTTCCCACAAAATGTGTCAACAAATTTCTGAAATTACAGAAACTTTTAGCAAAATAGAGATTTGCTATTAGATTTGGGCAATTTAATGTGTTAGGTCTGGTGAAAACTAAAGGCTTATGAGGAAACTTATGGTTAGGATAATCAGCGACTAGGATAGTTTTTGATAGGTCTATTCTAAAGTTGGCGCTACATGTATATGAGATAATACAGTTCCAAAGAAGGACTGTTTCTTGGTTCGGTTACAAGTGTTTCTAATTGAAACTTTATAGAGTAGCATTACAGGAAGAGTGAAGCTTCTGAATTAACTATAGTCTGATTCGAAAGTGTTAAAAAACCAAAAATATACGCAAAAGTTTCCTAAAATACTCAAGTAACACTATATTATTCCGCTTGAATCATACTACAAACATTTTGAGCACAAGTTCGTTTATACCAAAGATCATTTTTAAAGTTGTGCAAATGTTCCAACTTTTTTGAAAAATAAGAAAAACTAGTAGAACTAGTAGATTTCAGATTGATTTCAGATTTTCAAAAATTCTATAAACAATCAAGTTTATCTAAATAACGACGGATCATAGACAAAATACCATAACATATTTTCCATATGTGATACATGAAATACTAATAATGCAACAAAAAGTTGAAATATACAAGCTAAACTTCGCCAAATACCCTTAAAGCCAGGAAAAATCGTCAAATACTAAGCGATATTAGGTCGGTCGATATTTGGTTGAATTATATTTGCGTTAACTTAAACTGAACTGAAACCAATTGGATCAAAAGTTTTCGCCCAACGTTTCGTCATAGCAGTGCTGTTCACTTGTGCGCGAAAGGCACGACGACTAATGATTGATGTTGCACAATAAGGAAGCGCCATGGCAGACTTTTAAGGGTAATCTTTGGTCGAAATGAAACTTGGAGTTATATTTGCTCTTTTGTTTTTAAATAAAATAATATAGAACTTATCAACATATAACAGGAAGTATATATATAAGTTTTAGATTGAGGAAGTTTTCTAGATATAATATAATGAAGCAGGTATACTTATTACTAGAATATAACAATAAGTTAAATGGGGATTTTTAATAATGCATTCGTATTAGTCTGTAGATGTAATTTTCCTAAATGTATTAGTCTGGGTGAATCAGAAATGAATACCGAACCGACATTTGATTGAAATTAGGTAGCTTGAATGAGGTGAAGAAATTAAATACAAAGTATGATTATTCAATAATATCAATAAATATCGTAATATTACTTTCAAGAGAAGTAAACTACAACTGTTCAATAGTACGATATTAGCAAAATGTTAAAATAATTCTCAATAAACTAGTTTGCTTAAAAATAGGCGCTGTTAGTTTTCATCACGTCATAGCTATTTTTAATGCATTTCTGGGTATAAACTGCAATAATCTCATGATCTATGAAAGTGCTACGGCCTAGGGTTCCCATGCTTTGCAATTTTAATGAGGTTTGCTGCTATTTTGGTGCCGCGACTCTAAAATTTGACGATTTTTGAAGTTGAATCCATATTCAAGAACTTGAAAAAATGAAATTCCGGTTAGTTAGTTTGTTCAAATTTGGATTCTTTGAAAACATTTGGCAACAACAAACAAAAACCGTTTGGAATATCTATCTACAAAAACACATTGGTCACATTCATGTGAACCTTAAGAAATTATAGTTGAAAGTTTGTACTGAAAGACTCCCTTTTGCTGGATGGACAGTAAAATATAATAGTAATATACTTCGGGAAACTAATAAAGATTTCGCGGTAGTGCATTTAAGTAACTGAAAAGTTTCAAAACTTCGCATAACACTTTAAAACCGCAGAAAAAGTAGTGCGCTATAGGAATCTTCGTGATTAAGAAAGAAAGAAAAATATATTTGAAATTTCTGCTGAACTTTACTAAAGAATTGTATCTTTTGTAAGTAGGTCGAGTTAGTTTCTTATTTGAAGACTTTTGCTCAATTTGGTATAGTGTCTTTACTAAGTTAAGTTACTAAGTTAATAAAAATACTAAAGAAAAGATCGATGTCATAACTATGGACTGGACCCACAACGGGGTCTGCCCCTTATACCCCCAGCAGAAAACAATAACAACACCCATCAATCAAGCAAATCAGTGGTATCAGGGGGATGATACTTTAACCGAAGTTGTAATTATACCAGACGTTTTGAAAAAAAGACAGAAACATTCTAAATATACCCTTAAGGTCTCATATCCTTTATGAAAAAATCTATAGTTTATTTCAAAACCTAGTACATCGCGCCGATCTTGCTCAATGCGTTATGTTGCATAATTTTGCTGTCAAAGGCTTTCTTTATTGCCAATGTTTCAATTTTTGAAGGTCTGTAACAACGCGCATCGATTAAAGCCCGTGCTATGTAGCCTAAGTTCTGAAACAGACTATATACATACATTGCTTTCCATTGTTTGAAATGGTTAAGAAACAAGGACTATTTTGAAGGTATCATGATGATTTACTAATAGGTATGTGCTTAATAGTTTACATGAAAAGGCCAACCAATACTATAACGGATACAAAACAATGTGAAGCCAAGTCTCTGCCAAATGATGATGATACCAAGATCAGCGAACACACACGGATCAAAGTCCTTAGGCCAGCTCGGCCTGCATGCTAGTAGCGTGTTTGTTGCGGCGAAAGGGTGATAAGCGCAGACAAAGGGACGGCACGTGACGGCGCCCCGCGCTTAGACCAACTAGATTCCCGAATCTGCAAGCGTCATGGAATTGGTTCATCTGAAAGCCTTTCAGGCACTGATGCGAGAACTAGGGATAGATAAACAAAGCAGTTTCATCTAGTAGTCACCTGTCCATGCGATCATTGTTGTTCGGAATGGCATTTTTCATAATCGAAATTTCATGAAATTTCCCAAATCAATAGTAGAAACAGTATTTACATAGGCATAGTTAAAAACAAGCTGCTGGATTGGGTTCGAATTGAAATATATGAAACTTTACAGCTACGAATTCTATTTTGACTCGTTATAAGATTCAAAACTTATATTTAGTATGGTATAAGAGTTATTGAAATTATGATAATTCATTCAAAACATCTATAATTATAATAGTAATAGTTTCGTCATTCTTACTTTTTATATTCTATGTACTGGAAGATAGTAGAGTAGTGATAATAAGTTCGGAGATGATAAAACAGTTTGTTTTAGTTTAATTGTAGAGTTTCTGCAGCAAGGTATAGTCCGCGCCGAGAGTAATAACAGAGTGTCACTTGCGTATTTTATAATTTTTAACACCGCACCTGCAGGTAAGTTGCACGCGCGTACTTGCAAAGTACAATACTGAACGGAGAGTTGCGGCCAGAAGCTGGCGCGATGCTTACAAAAGGGGCTCAGACCAGCGTTGAATTCTTTACACTCCATCATTACTTTTGTCGCTGACTATAGGAACAAACTGTTCTTTTCTAATATTCTAATAATAATGCTCTTTTCTAATAATGCTAACCAGACAAGAACTGTAAAATATCCAAGGAACCATCCATCCACATTAAATCTACATGAGCTGAACTGTCTTTCCATCTAGTTAAAACATTTCAGTGGATTAAAAAGTGGCGCGCTCAACTACTTTCACAACCCTCATCAGTCAAGTAAGGCTGAGACAGGCAATAAAAAATGCATTACGCTAATTGTATCAAAAATAGACTCACAATATTTTTTATTAGGAACAGGAAATTGTAAATGAAACAAAAACAGAAATGCAAAATGATGTATATATTGCGAGGGCGGCGCGTGTAGTTAACGCACAGCGATGACAGTCTTCCATACTATTCAGTCCACTCGTAAATTTACTGTTTCTTTATAATGCCAGACAGCGCGAAATGACAACGACAAGTAACTATGAGATGCAAGTTTAGTACATGTGTTAAAATTAACTCTAGTAGCTTCACACAGTAAGCACAGAGAGTCGAATTAACCAGTTGTGCCAAGGCACAGTGCCAAAACCTGCGAATGTGCTTTATGGTATGGAAACTGTGCTAAAAGATACAGTAACCATGCAGAAAATCTAAGAAAATGGACTAAAAATTGAAGGATTGAGCCTTCGTTGCGAGACCCGTTGTCCTTTTCTTAACCGGACGAAAATGACTATTTCGACTCGCTGTGTAAGATCAACCCAGCAACTATGTTGGTAAAGTCCATAACTTCTGGAACAATAGAGATTTGATGAAAAAAAAGTTTGACATGACGAAATAACTTCAATACTAAAGACAGCTAAAGTAAATTGTAAAAACAAGATTTATTCTATTCACCTAGACCACCTAGCAGGAAAACAAGGCTATAAAAACAACTAAAAACAACTAAGACAGAGTCCGAAAACCAATAACTGACATTATACACAAATAAATAAGTATCGCAATTTCAACATTAGTTTTTAACTTAAAAAATTTCAGTTTCTAACAAACTGAATCAGAATTTCCATACTATCGATAGCAACATTTGAAACATTTAACTTAACTAATTTTTCTAAAAAAGATCTGAATGAAAAGGTTGAAAAGGTTAAAAACAAAAAGTTGCAAACACTTCAAAAGAAAATTTCACACAACTATAGGGTCTCAAGTTCGACCTACGCGTAGGGTGGCAGTATTTTCAAATGACCATAATTCCGCTTAAAATGATCGTGGAAATATGCAATCTTCATATTTCCACTCAGTATTGATAGCTCTATCGAATTAAACATTAAAATTGAGAAACTATTTTTGAGTGTACCGTGCCTTTAAGTACCCGATGTAACTGTATGAGGAACCTCTTTTTGCCTAGGCCGAAAAACTATGAGCAAACACAAAAAACAGGAAAATAAAAGTGTTCAACATTTGTTTTGTTACCTTTGGCTGTTCATGAATATGCAATTAAGTGCACTGCGCCACTAATCCGATTTCAGTAGACAAAAAGGTAGCGTTGAATGGCGCGTTGTTCTTCTTCGTATTGGCGAAAAGTCATGCGATATTGTAAAATGTTAGAAATAATCGTGAAGTATAGCAAGTGGTATAGTCAGCGCCGAGAGTATTAATGTGGTGTCACTTGCGTATTTTTAGTAATTTAAACACCGCAGCTGCAGGCAAAATGCACGCGCATACTTGCAAAGTACAATATTGAACGGAGAGTAGCCGCCAGATGCTGGCGCGGTGCTCGCAAAACGGGCTCAGACGAGCGTTGAATTCTTTACACCCCATCATTACTTTTGGCGCTGACTATATACACATGCTTGACAGTTTAATAGGTTTTCGATGGGTCAGACACAATTTTGAGGATAGCATCCAGAAATGGGCGGTTTACACAATTGAGTTATTTAGGACTTTCGAAACCTTGTTAAGCGCCACAGACCTAATTACGAAGCTTGCGAACTATATTTAACGGCTTAAGCAACTACATACCACGGCACACCGCGTCCTAACGCAAAAGGACAGAGCAAATTGGAATAGTGAAATCTTGCGGCTCAATTCCTGGATTATTTCACCAAGTAATTGATGTTTATTTATATGTCATTGGAAAGGCCTTAGCTCAACCTTTGCGACTAAGTTTTTTCGAATGATGTGGTTCAAGTGTTCCAGTGAAAATTAACCTTAAGTTTAAAATGGGAACACAGTCCTTTAATCCCACTGTCTCCGTTGGCGATCCGTGATACGATATCGCGACCATTGAAGCAATAAGAAAACAAAAAACCAAATTACAATTGTGAAGTCCTGACTAATTATTAGGAAAGTTAAACGTTTGTTATAGTCTATCACAAACCAAAGACCGCAGAGCGCGGTGGTATACCTAGGGTTTCGCAATTGCGTATTTGTCTTTTTCTGAACATGATACAAAATAAAACTAGGAAAATAATCTATTCCTGACATCAAACAAAAAATTGCGCATCGAAACATATAATGGTTTTCCATTTTTGCCACAGAATGAGCAAGTTCACAATCCTAACACTACACCGCGCACTGCAGTATATTTTTTGTTATTGACTATATAATTTGCTGCACCTACCTCGTTTTAATTAGCTCTAACGCTTTGTACTGAATCTGCCGCTGACTCATATTTTATCCTGAATAGAAAAGTTTCAAAAGACTTTATACTCGGAAACAGAATGCAATGATAGTGAGTTTATGTATAAATTCGACTTATCAAAACAATCTTTTCTAAAGTTTTTAAGTTCTAAGATGTGTGGGCGCTATTTTGAGCTTATTGTTTGCAAGAATATGCTTTCCAAATAAAAATTCTTCTTTTCGAAAGGATACTAATTTCAAAACTATAAATCAAATCATACAAGCTATAAAATCAAAGGGTAGCTAATTTGTTGCTTGTAATCTGCATATAAGTCCTTGTTAATGGGTTTTCATATCTATATGTTAGGCACTTCGCCGATAAAGAAATGAAGTTATTGTCTTCTCGAAAAAAGTAGGCAGTTGCACTACTGATAAGGAACAATTCTATGCACTATGAACGAATTTATGGAGTTTAATTGATTAATTAAAGGGCTACTGAACTTCTGATGATATTTTGGCGAAAAATTATTTTATTATGAATTCTTGTTCAAACTGCTAAGCTAAAAGTTGTCTGCTGCATAATTATAGTTTACTCACCTTTGAAACAAGACCAGTCTGTTCACTTAAGACAACCATTATGGTCTCATTCAAGAGTTATATTGGAGTGTTGCTTGCGAATTAATAGGGAATTTTACGCATCTTTTCGTTCTCCGAAAACTTTCAGAGCCGTTTTCACCGAGATTCTTTTTGATCACTCCACTATTACTTTTGAATCGGACGATAGTGTTTCTTAACTGTATTTGTTTGTAGATGGTGATAAGTCTGATTATGCAACCATTGACTAAACTATGGATAAGGTGATCATATGAATAAAACTATTTAAATAACTAGCCCAATAGTAATATTACGATTAATGATCGTACAATTCAAAACAAACCTGGACACAACTGACTAACTCAAATAAGTCTTTGGTGTTGTTGAAACTTTTGCCAAATGTAAAAATAGAGTAAGTTAGTCCCGATATTCTTCAATCAGAATAAAAAAATCACGTATAGTACCGGAAATCAAGCTAACATTAAGTTAGATAAGGTACATTACAAAGTTTAAAGGACTGCCGATGTGACGATTATAGCTTTAGAATTATAATACTTATTTTCACTCATATTCATTCAATACAAACTAGTTCCACATTTTTTAAATAACAAGCCTAACTGCGGATTGACTTATTATGCTCATTTCTAAAATAGAAAACCGCCGTCGAAAATTGAGTTCTATAAGTTCAAATATAAGTTCAATCATGTAGATCTTCAAATCATGGTCCCCAAGAAGGACTTTTAGAATACGGCGTGTGCCGGGCCGGGCCGAACATTTAAGCAAACCTCCGTTGTGTCTCATGTTTTTATCGGTGCCACCCTGTCGTCCTTTGCTACTTTGCTTGCATTTCCTTGCAAATTCTTTATCAGTACATAAAAACATTAATCAATCAAATGATCAAATATCTCTTTTTCTCCTTTAAAAGTACTTTGACGTGGCTGGGAGAATCTTGAAAGGTCTATTTGCAAAGACAGGGAAACCACGTGAAAGAATGCCATAGATAAGATGTGATTATCAAAGAGCGTTTGTCCAAGGCTAGCCGATGGTTAGATCGGTGTCCATGAAATAGAAAGGAGCATCTGGATTAGATGTGAGCTAACATATAAGATGGTACCACTGAACCTTGGCAGGAGCAGAGTCAATGCTATGAACCTAGGAAACCATCTTAACAACATAGTAATATTAAGAATAAGAAGTAGTGCGTTAGTTGCATGCCTAAGAAACATTTTGTTTCTCTAAATTATGGCGCTTTATATCTAGTTAATATAGTGTGGTTCAAGATGAACAATGGAGTGTTACTTGCGTATTTTACGCAAATTTTGAGTATATTTTCTAAAAATTGGGAAATATTTAAGCACGGTGTTCATGAAACATATCAGAAAAAGGATTAAATTTACTAAGAGGAAAGATGTATTCCTGTATATTTGTACGCTAAACAATGAATACAGTAAATTCGTTAAATTAACTTGGAATCCGTTGAACCGTTGAACTAATGATATGCTCTGGCAAGTTACTCACCAGTTAATGAAACACTTCGTTTCACTAAGTACGACAACGTATCCTTAAATGGCAGCATAGTTAAAGTAAAGAAACTTAGGGTTTAATTTAAAAGTAGTTAAATAGTTAAAGAATAGTTTATGTCAGTTGTTAAGCGCTCCAAAAAATATCAAAGCATACATATTTGAGGATGATATAAATAATTCAATCATTAAACAGAGTATTCATTGGTGAGATAGTGAGTGATAAACTAAGATTTTAATACTGTGAGGATCTTTGGGGGTATAATAACTCTGGTTGACCAGATACGAGCAAAGCAATACGACCCGGTACCAGCAATTTACGACTGCGTACGAGCACGAGCGATTAAGACTGGTATTACGAAATACTACTAGGTAAGAGCGGTTAGGACTGGTATTACCAGATACTACTGGGTAAGAACGATTTTTTCTCGTCCCCAGTAGTAAATTTGCTCGTATCTGGTCAACAAGAGAATTATAATACTAATATTAGCTTCTTAAGAGATAAAATTAAAAGTTTAAGATGTTGTATGCAGTAGTGGGTAAAACAACTATTAACCAAACCAAAAGCCAAATAAATAAATAAAACTACTCTGGGCCAACCTTTAAAGTCCTGTTGCAAGCAAACAATCCTGATAAAAGATTTCTTATCGGAAAAGAGTAGCAAGACAACGTCTTTTAAAGATTCTTTAAAAGTCATGAAATGTTAGACATAAAATCTGGAAAATAAGAAACATTTAAAAGTTCAAGGTATATAATAAGTAACTAAAAAGTAAAAAGTAATTTATTTCCTGTAATCGCTCATAGCACACAATGATTGGAGATTTCCTCGAGGCAGGGTTTGGCCATTCATTCCGGAATAGTCTGAGCAGAGAGGGCTCCTTTGTAACATTCAGGCTTCGGGTGCACGAAACATAGGATAAATAAACTGCTGGTATCCCAAGCCTTCAGCAGCTACGGGGAGTCGAACCCACAACCTCAAATCCTCACGGATTCAGAGACCGCTGCTCTAACCACTAGGCTAGAGAACAGCACAAAATAAGGGTGTATTATTAATGTAACTAGTTATAATACTGTCTTGACGATTGGTCAAGATGAGAAATGCCACACTTTGTGCCAGTTGCACAGTAGTTGAACTGGTTATCTATAGCAACTGTAAAACATAAGCAAGTATCGGACTAATGTAAAAAATACAAGACTTTGTAAATTTTTTATTTTTTATATCTAAATGTAAGAATGTATAAATTTTCAATAATCTTGTCTTATTAAATCATAAAAGAATGTTGAGTGTAGGCACTAAGCGTAGTAAAGCCACGACAATCATGTATAGACCACAATTGAACGTATTCATCAATGGGCTCAGGGATAAGCACAAGCTGAATACAATACCAAAAGTGAGTAAAATATATAAAGTATCTATGGTGGAGCCATTTTCTTAGCCGAAACTTGTCGTTAAGAAACACCATTTTGCCACTCCCGCAAATATAGACTATGCGATAAATATTGGCGCGGCATACTGTAGCTGGGGTCAGAAAACAGCGCTCTGGGCATGTTTCAGAGGGGGCGGGGCTGGCGGTCGCTAAATGTAGTATAGGGCTGAATTGCTTATAAATCGCAAAATTGTATGTCATTGTATTACATGCAATTTGTTCGTAGACTATGACAAATAACACTATGTTTAGACTTCAAAGTAGGGTCCATGGAAACAGTTCTGATAAAGATGCTTATCGGAAAAGAGAAGCAAGTCTGTTGAAGCTTCTTTAAAGTCGAGGAATGCGGTTAAGGATGTAACATCGGAAAAATGAATATTGTTCCTAATGTGATTCAAGATGAATAATGGAGTGTTTGTTACTTGCGTATTTTAAGGAAATTTTGCGTATATTTTCGGTTTTCGAATTCTCTCAGAGCCGTTTTCCACAAGAATCCTTTTCATCACTCCATTATTACTCTCGAATAAGAGTTTATATGAACTAGAGCTAAATTTGCTGAGGCATATACTTTGCGCGCGACCCGTTGGACAGATTGGATTTGAAAAGTTTCTGAGTTTAAGATAGAAAAAAATATCCTGATGCCAACGTTAATAGTTATGGGTATGATGAAGAAATTGTCATTTTTAAAATAAAGTTATTACTATTTTTGGAAAACAAGAACTCTTCCAAAGTATTGTGAGTCGTTGGGGATATAGTCGACGGATGAATCATTTGCAGGGGCGTACGGTAGAATTTAGAAGGAGCGCGGAAATCAAAAGGAAATATACAAGTAACCTATATAGTTGTGCGCTCAAATTATAATAAATAGACCTTTAAACTACATGAGATTCGTGAGACGACTATATGTTTGATGATTTTCTACGTAATATTGCATTTTCTCTATTATTTGTAAGAAGACACAAGAGTATCCTATTTGAAATACAATGGTTTCTGCCAGTCATCGTTTTGTTTCTGAGTAAAATATTGAGCTTTTATAAAGCCGAATTCTCTTGTCGCATCTAATCTTATCGCCAACCTAAGAGCAAAGTACTTAATGAACACCTTAGAAGCTATAAAGTACTCCATGCCCTTAGTTTCGCTGAATCACCTGATATTCCTCCTGGCAATTTTAAATTACGGAGCTATGGAATCCAACTACAAATTTTGTATACGGAGGTTAGTAATTAGTATACACGTGATATACAGAAATACTAATTTCAAACGTTTCAAAGAATTAGATCATCTGCTCGCGAAATTTTCTATATTTATCATTTGCCTTCTTTGCAATTAACAGAACCACCTGTTTCGTCTGATTCTCTTAGAATACTTTACTGATTCATTTTCACATTTAACTTTTTCTTAATAAATTATATACCTCAAACGTAATTCAAATATATAGTCAGGGCCAAGAGTAATGATGGAGTGTAAAGAATTCAACGCTCGTCTGAGTCCTTTTTGCGAGCACCGCGCCAGTATCGGTGGCTGCTCTACGTTCAATCATATACTTTGCAAGTACGCGCGTGCAATTTGCCTGCAGGTGCGGTGTTAAAAATTCTATAAAGACGTAAGTGACACTTCATTGTTGCTCTCGGTGCTGACTATATCTTTAATATCCCTATTCTATGGTTTCATGGACACTTGGCGTACTAGTCAAATCTACGCCCGGTTTTGAAATATTAGCAGACCTGACTACTTCTGAAAGCAGCAAAAGGGAAACCTAGCACAGAAAGTTTTTCCCCATCATATTATTTGTTTCAGTTTATTAGGAGTTCTGTTAATTTGAATGTCCTATAAACTATATTTTTAAGTGAAGTTGTCATGTAACAGGAAATTTGACTACAAGTTGTGTTGAATATGTAGCATCTTAAGAAATACGCATTTTTCTTTTGGAGGTTTAGCTTCACTTGAACCTGTGTCTTGGAACAACTGGCTGAAAGGTTTCAAAAATTATTGTTAACATATATGAGATACATTTTGTTTGTAATTGTTATGCTAATAATGAAGAGAGTAGCATATGCATTTATCTCCGCATATAAACATGTTCGAAACATTTCAATTCCACAACATTATTTCACATAGCCCCATATTAGAGTTGGGCGTTTTAACCCGTTTGCAAAACGGATTGAAACGGGTTGGGTTGAATAACCGAGGTTGAGTAAACCAATCAGGATAATTTTTAGATATATGCTATCTGTATAGTAGTGCTACGCTGTGCCAAAAAATTGGCTTCATATGACATCTCTCCCGTTTGCAATTCAAACCAACCCGTTTCAGCCCGTTTTGCAAAACGCCCACCTCTACTGAATATTAACTGCAGAACGCTACTCAAAGTTTTTGTTTTTAGGTATTGTTTATTTCAATTGTTTTAATAATCTTAAGAACAACATATTCCACTTTTACAATCTATTCAGTATAGAGATATTCGGCGGAAAGCGGGACAATGAAAGACCCTTTTGTGTTTAAGGAAATTTTTGGCCCATGCAGTCCATTGCCGGCCAAAAAAACAAGCTTCTTTTCAAAGTATAAAGTACCGTATTTATTTCCAGTAATCTCCACATAAGTAATTTGCATTTCCCTGTAGTATTCGTCTGAATAGCGACGGCCACTTTCTAAGTCTTGGGGTGCACAAAACACAGAATAGAAAAGCTTTAATTAAACCGTTAACCCAGATTCCTCGAAATCCAGAATGTAATACTTGTTGGGAAAGAAACGGTACCGAGAATTTTGACTACAAGTTGAGTTGAATGTGCAGGATTAAGAAATAAACTATTTGGCTTGCCTGACTTATTAATCTTATTATTTAGCTATCTTTTACAAGGATGCTGCAAACATATCCTTTAAATAAAGTATCACAACTCCCAATTCTAAACTAAAAAACTTTATTTATTGTTCCACCTAACCTGATTACAGTTTTCTAAAATCCCCAGTCTCTACTAACTGCTTATAGTCGGATTTAAAACGAATAATGGAGTTTAGAAAAAAAAAAAAACTTTCCAAGCCAAAACTGCTTGTACGCAATTACGTTTGGCTTGTAAATAATGGAGTGTTACTTGCATATTTTTATGCAATTTTGCTTATATTTTTGTATTTTGCAAACTTTCAGAGACATTTTTAACGTGGTTCTTTTTTAACACTTTATTATTACTCTCGGAACCTGCCCTATGCATATTTCAAAAAGAACTATTAATGTTTGACTTTACTTTTCTTATTAATGACTTTCTATTTTTGTGATACTATGACAGTTTATAATAGAACTATTTCAAGCATGAAAACATAATATAAAACCCATGGGTTATCTAATTAGTCTGTAATTATTTACTAAAATGAAAAAGTTTCAATCTTTCACAGTAATTCGCGTTCTTTCCCCATTTAGGTTAGCTACATTATTTATACGGATCTCAAAAGTTTCAACAATTTATAATACTTATTTTAAAATCTTGTTTCAATATCTATTCGGTACTTACTAAATACAACTTAGAGTTAATGATTTAATGTGAATCTGAAACTTAAAAGTTTCATTTCGATTTGTATGATAGGTTTTGAACTAGGATGAACAAACGGTGGTTGGAAGAAATACATTTACGACGACGAACAACAAAGAGTTATAGTTTTATTCGAGAATAATAATGGAGTGTTGAAAAAGAATCTAGTTAAAAATGGTTTCCGTTTCCTTAAAATACGCAAGTAACACTCCATTATCCCTCTTGAATCAGACTATAACCCATAGTCTCGAAATTTCCTGAAGGTTTCACTGTTTATGCATTTTTCAAAATGTTATTGTTCGATACTAATACCATGGCGATGGTAAGTAAACTTTGTGGTTTTCGGAGATAGATCTTTTCGGTACTCAATATGCCGACGCTCAATGTTCTCCGTGGTCCATATTCCGACGCTGCAAGATCTGGCGTTCAATGTTCGTAAAACCGTTAACGTTACGACTCTGTAGACTGTACATCAGTCTAACGGAAACCGGTACACTCATATGACCGTTCTTCTTATCAATTTACTTTCCCGAATGCCCACCCTATAATCAGCAGCGTGGTATGGTCAATAACCGAGCTCAGTAGTTTGCATTGGCTTTGGCACTTGTGTATTTGTCTTTTTCTGGGTATGATCAAAATAAAACTAAAAATATATAATTGTTCTGACAACAAAAAAATTGCGCATCGAACCAAATAATGGAAGATTAATTTTGCCACCAGTGATCATAGATACCTTAATCAACACCGCTCACCTCAGTCTATTTTTTGTTATGGACTATAGTGTCCTTCGTAAGAGTATGAAAACCGTAAGAGTTTTGTCTATGACGCTGTTCCAGTTTACTTCACACTTAGAATCCTGGTTCCGCAGCTCTCACCCAAAATATAAATCTCATCTTCGTTCCAGTAGAAAAAGAATCCATTAGAAAACTAGAAATACTGTCCAATTGTATTTCAAAGAAACATTTCACATTCATACTCTAAATTATAGTTTTGCCCTATTTAAATCCCCCCAAATCTTGAGAAAAACATTATTTTCTTGGATTACTCCCGTTTGAAAATTATGTCGTTTTGTAGGCTCATTTGAAATAAAATTTTAATTCCCAAAATTCACAATTTCCCAGCGATTTCGAATTTTGTTAACGTCAAACGGCTGCAATTTTCCGAATTCAAATCATAAGTTGCTGGGAATTGCAGGCAGTATTTATTACGATCCATAACAAAATAGAGGCATTTGTTAGTCATTTATTCAAATTGCTTTGTTTAAGCAGTTTTTGAACCTTACAGAAAGAAAACTTACTACAAACTTTTTAAATTCTTTGAACCAATAACCAATAATAACATTTTCGAAACTTGTTGGTTTTAAAACATAGTTTTCAACCCTTAACCCTACAAGAAATTTTTTATAGAACCTCAACGTTTTTGGTTTAAAATACAACGGTCGTCAGAGACTGAGGAGGGAATTATTAAATTCTCTATCCTGTTAAAGCAAGTTTCTTGTTTTTGAGGTCACAGAATGTTTGTATCGGAGACTTAGCGCTACATAATCGTCTAACTGTTATGATAACTTAAACTGTCTCATTGTACATAGTCCAGACCAGCGTGAGCGGAACTCCATTTTTCAAAAAGTGCGGAACGCGGATACGGAATGCGGAATACCCCACATCGCTGGTCCAGACGTACTGAAAACAAATTTAACTTTTCTAAATGGTTCAAGAAATTTTTATTCACGATTTATGGAGTCGGACACTACTGCCGCGAGTCAATAGTGTTCTCTTTTCTAGATTTCTCAAAATCTCTTATCTCAAGATTAGTTGACCTAAGCTTATAAGAATCTTAAACTTCCACGCAAGATCCACAGCCTAGACGGACTAAAAATAATTTTACGAATTTGATAAATTAAAATCGTTTTTACAACCACAGCAAATACTTTATGTACTTTTTTCTTCTTTTACTTTTGTTATTAGTTTAAAATAGTTTATTTAGATGGCTTGGTCTTCGCAATTTTTGATTGCTGTTGTCACACTGCTACTATATCTAGCAGGTAAGCGTGAACGCTAAGTTAATGAATTAATAAAAATACAAACTAAGTTATTAAAATAAGACGTTGTCTTCATTCGAAAAACAAAGTTTCAATCAGGTGAGCAGGAATCATAATAAGTTATAGTCGGCGGCCAAATCTTATGCAAGGGTATACGGTACGAACTGCAAATTTTATAAGAGCGCGGCCGAGCAATGGACCGCGAAAACGCAGACTATTCAGTGATGTATTGTACAACAACAATCTGACTTATTTTTGCGACACAATTAATATATATCAGTGAATATAGATATTTTGCGCGTTTTGAATGGAGCATTCATACCTTTTACTTGCATATCGTTTGTCCGCCGACTATATTTAATTTGTTTCGTAAGGCTTATTGACTTTATAAGTTGAAGACGATACAGTCCGAATTAGGAAGCGCTAACTAGAAAAATAGCTCAAAAAGTGGCAATGTTCAACTGTTTATACTTTTAGGTAGTACCGATGCGTTTACACAATTCTCGGAAACTCAGCTACGTCCTACCGGCTTGCGAGACCCGAAAACTGGATACCCAATCTACCTGCCGAGAGAAAAAGATGTAAGTTTTACGGTTTTTTCAACTTTTCAAAAATCCAGATTTGTATGTAAAACAAAGAAACAATTTTACTTACATTTCGTAGCTGCGAATAAGGATCAAAGTCATTTTAAAACTTCGATACCTAACCTAATTTGAAGACCGGATCAAAACTTACAGAATGAATCGAAATTCCATATTGAAGGTACTTAGTCATGGGTTTAGCAGTTATCACAATAACAGTTTCACTCACTCTGATGAAACACTTAAACGAGCTCCATCAAAAACAATCAAATGGCAAAAAGCCGTTTCTAAGTACGTCTAAGTGTGAAGAATGTCAACTAAGGCTGCAAATTTCACGGGCCGAAAATTTGTTAAACGGGCCGGCCCTTTCTCAGCCCTCATGTCACATGGCTACCAATTTAGATTCTTGCCTTTAAGGATCGTTACGAACTGATGGCCAAATGGCGACTTCATAAACTCTTTGTTACCAACTACGCCGATGCCCTAAAACAACAGGAATATCTGACTGCACAAGCTGCTCAACAGCGACTCGAAGCCGAGCTGAACGCTCAAATGGAGGAAAAAGCCCGTCGTGATGCGGAAGCGGCTGCCGTAGCTGCGGCCGCTGAAGAAGCTGAAAAGGCCAAGGCCCGTGAGGAGACCGAAAACCTCAAACCAAAAGTAGCACGAAGCAAGGTAAGAGAGCTGCTACACCTGGGAAGAAGATGGATACTTGGACGTCAGTAAAGATTGAAAGCGTTTGAAAGTTTTTAAATAAACTTGTTACTTATTTTGTATACCATCAACGACCGAAAAGGATATTGATAACTTATACTGTATAACTTATTCAGATCCTTATACTTATACATCCCTTTACTACAATTTATACTCCGAAAATGCGAACACCCAAGATATTAAACTAGACAATCACTGGAAGCAAATTAAATACTTTGAAACATTTAGAATACTATTTCTTGTTTTCTGATTTGGCTGAAATGACTGACTATATGGGATTACGGCATTAAGTTAATATTCATAAACATTATAGTCGTATTAACTGAGATTCGAGGGATCGACCCCTAGCTTATGAGGCGAGGCTTCTTACCACTGACCATTTGAGTCAATAAAAATATTATCTTTCTATTAAACGACGTTATTAATTTCCTACTGCATTTACTATATGAGTGCTATATATATTTTATGAAAATACATTTTTTTGGATGCAATTGGCGCAGTGGCAAAAATATGTAACACTGAGTAGCCGGCCAGCGACGATCTTTTAAATACCTGGCCGGACCCAACTGCAAAGAAATCAATAACTTACCGTTTAAAGTGCGATACATGGAAGCCCATTATCTCAACGATTATTTGTTTATCTATATTTTTATCCTTAAAAATATGTGAAACTTTTGATTACCTTAGTTAAAACGGACAACCTATGCCAATGCAAAAATTGTTCATAAAATTTATATGCTTAATCAACAATAATAGAAAAATACATAATAAAATATTCATTAAAATCAGCAGATCATTCGATATCAAGTGTAAACTTCTGTTCTTGTTTGCTTCGACTATTTCTCCGGTCGATGTTGGCTGGTCGAACGGTGCACGAACTTCCTGCGAGCAAAGTCGCAAAGGGGCCGGAACAGGCCGGCGGATTTTTCTTCTGGAATAATTTCGGTTGCGTTTTTCCTGTTGGTTCTCCATCGGCTGCGAGAGGTTGCGGTCTTGGGACATTCGGCTCTTTTTCGTGGCCTGAGCAAAAAGGTTTTAGCTGACTTTTGTGGTAGAGAGTGCTGTGCGTACTAGCGTGATTGATTGTACTAAAGCTGTTGAATTATTGTTCATTCCAAGTATTTAGATTCTTTAAATAATCTTGAATAGGGTCAGCAAAGATGTCATCGACCTTATAAAAACCTCCACACTTCGTTTATGCTTTTCTAGACTTTCAAATGTTATACTGCATTAACTGATTTCTACTCAAACAAGAAAATGGTTTTATAACCTAGTAACAATGTTTTCATATAGGCTAATGATATAGCCAAGGCTCCGCAAACCAGCGGCCGGCCTCGGCAGGTCGGGCCCAGGCCGGCCGAGGCTCTGGGCCGAAGCGGGCTGCAAGCCTCGTGTTCAGACCAGACTCCGTCAAAGTAAAAAAAAGTTGTAACAGTAATAAATGTTATACTTATATACATTGTTGATTTTATGTTAATCTATATGTTATTTTGG
>JAQGAV010001684.1:0-19413 GCA_034691345.1 Phasmarhabditis papillosa
ACACGGACTTCTTTGGACAGATCTCCGGTGAATTTGATCTGGAACTTTTTTGTTTTCTAAATGTTTTTATTTGTTTAGAAATGACTTACTTTATCGGCCGGCTCCGTAACAATGTATGCTTTTTTCTCTTTGGCAGCCATCTCACAGGCAGAAACACAGTTAAATGAAGCCTGTTAGGAGCAAAGCTGCCCAATACGAAAGAATAACTTAGCACCGATGGGAAGGAGCTTCATGTTACTGAGAGTGCATTGTTGGAAACTGTTAGGAATGGGTGGATCACGAGAACCTAATCGATGAGAAGGAAATTTTAGATTGATTTAAATTGTGGGGATAGATAGATTACAGCTAGATTAGGGCTGCAATAATGTAAACTTTGCGATCTTAAGAATGAGTATGTTGCGTGTTGAACGTTGTGGGAAACTCAATAAGTATTCTATTCTATTGAATCGTTAACAGGCAGTTGTCTAAAGTCCGAAAACAGTAAGTGGCAATGAATCCAATCTGCATAGCTCATAATTGCGGAATTACAGTTAAATTGAGGAAAAACTAATATAAAATACATATATTGTTTGTTGTAAATTTAATAATATTATGTTATTTTGATCATGCGTGAAGATTTCCTTTCAGGAGAACTCAGGAGAACAGGAGAACTACTAAGATTCAAGGGCGACTTGTCTGAACATTCGGAGACTTTGTGAATCCGTACCTTGCTTCGCATGCTGAGGTATACGGTCGATCTACAAGGATTAGATTATATTTTGGCAAAAGAGCGTGAATATCCAAAGAAGATAGACAAAACTGTAATTGACAACGCCAACCGTGGAATTCGCAGTCCTTCAATATGCTAACAATTTGTTCATCCACTATAGATATTCGGCTGCAAACTCCAATACACAAACATAGACATGTGCTAATCTACCATTCTAATCTAACGAAGCGAAGTAAAGGTGTTTTATGGAGAGAAGGCTCTGCATCCTCTAGGAAAAGGCAGGCCGGCCCGTGAAATTCCCAGCACTGATCCTCTGAATAGAAACGACTCACTAAGATAATTTTGTAATTTTTGGCTCATATATTAGCCCTACTGCTACTGTAATCATGTATCAACTATTTTAATCCCTTAAACTTTACTAACAATTCTTTCACCCTAATAAATAACATGTCATGTTTCATTAACATTCACGATCAGCTTCGATCAGCTGAGAACACATGTTCCAAGCAGAGCTTAGTAAAACATCTTAGGGTAACGAACAGTAAAGGCGGTACAATCAACTGGTAACGAGAAGCAGTTTAGAAGAAGAACCAGAGGTATCGTCAGTTAGATGGCAGTCAGCTAGGACTTAGCCAGTAGTTAGCAGTTAGCACCTACTATAAAAAAAACTTAAAGGCTCGGTCTATTCAAAAATTTCCTCAACATTTTAATGTTTAAATCGATACGTCCCTCAATACTGACGGACGTGAAATATGAAGATGGAATTTTTCACAATCTTTTTAAGCCGAGTTATGGTCGTTTGAAAATCCTACCAGATCAGAGTACAGGCGGGGTCAGCGTAGAGGCGGAGTCCGGGCCTCGCGCACCCATTGCATGAAGGGCGGGAACCACCTTAAGTTATCGAATCATAATCGAAAAAAGAATCGTACTTTACACAACAAACACTAAAATTTCTTTTACCCCTCTTTTACAATAATAACAAATGACAAAACTCTACAAATATCTTTATTGATCTACAAATCTACAAATATCTACATAGTCGTTCCACCTCCAGTAGTGGCGGCAGTGGTTCCACTTGCTCCAGTCGTCTCTGCAGTTGTCCCTCCTCCAGTTGTTCCAGTTTCTCCGGTAGTTCCTCCGGTAGTTCCTCCAGTAGTTCCACTGGTTGTGGATCTGGTGGAGGCGGTCGATCTGGAGGAACCGCCTTTTCCCTTCTTGCCCTTCTTCTTCTTTCCTTTCTTCCCCTTTTTGCCCTTCTTAGCCTTCTTTTTCTTTGCCTTTGGAAGATGCTTCAGACGGGTTTTAACCAGAGAACTGTAAATAAAACAGTTACTAACAATACGATCATTATAGATATAGTAAAACCGTTTACTTTTAGAATACAGTAACCCTCAGTCCTTTAGTTTACTTCTAGAATACAGTAACCGGCAGTCCTTTAGTTTACTTCTAGAATACAGTAACCCGCAGTCCTTTAGTTTACTTCTAGAATACAGTAACCCGCAGTCCTTTAGTTTTCTAACTTACTTGACTACGCGAATGTGAATACATGATCCAAAGAAGACAACTAAGATTCCAGCGAAAAATGCCACTAGAAAGGGAGGCAGCGCCTCTGCTTTCTGAAAAGAGCAAATATTAGAGTTAGAGCATCAAAGGTAACTCGAAGGGAAACTACTCGCTTCAAATCTTATAAATCGTAATTACTCTGGTTCAAATAGTGCCTAAGCTAGCTCTAACATCAGGCTGGTTCAAGTAATCTACATCTCAGGGCAGGCAGACTCGTACTCAGGCTACTAGAGCAGCCCCAGAAACATATAACTCAAGATTTATGTATTTGAGCCAGAGTTACTGTAACATTGATCCATCCAATTAGAGGCAGACCACCATTGACAACAAAACCTACATTGGCAACTTCATATGCTCCGGCCGCCATTTCTTACTTCTGAACCTTCTTCCACTTTGATTTACAACTAAAATGAGCTCTTGGAGGAAACTGAAAGATCCTTAGAAGTGCGCAGAAGGGTTCAGGAACATTCATAGATATAAGGAAAGAGAATGGAGGAATTCAGATTGGAAGGAAAGATATTTATGGGAATAAACTCCTATATGAGAAGAGAATGTATATAGTATTTGAATATATTGAGAACCTTTAAACATTCGAAATATAAGGACCTATTGAATCAACTATTGAGGTGTGAATAATTATCATATCCCTACAAATAAGTAACCTTACAGGAAGTTATTTGGCTTGAACCTACCAAAATTGATGATCGCTAATCATGTTCATTTAGTGTAAATAAGGCAAAAATATTTCATTAACCTTTTGATTGCTGTGTAAAATACTACAATGTAGCATTATAATTATTTTTGAGAATTGAAAATCTAACCATAAGGCCCAGGTCGGTCCGGGCAGGCGTCTTGTCACAAAAGTACGGCCCAGATCGGCACCGGCCAGCCCGGGTCGGAAGCACTTTTGCCACCCATGCTTCAAACAACATGAAATATGTTTCAGACATGACATATTGCTAACATAATACACATATAAGGATATAATATTTACAATATTGCAATGGCAAAAAAAACTATTCCAAACATATCCATATGATGCCTTCTATGGCGGCCAATAGATTTATGTTTATCCTGTTTAACATCTTGCTCCCGAGTATTCCCGAGTATTGCCAACCAATAATGTCGCGCATTGGAATATAATCCCTCCCAAGCACTACTTATCCAACGAGAACGGGACTATCCCGTTTGCGAACTGCCGAAACATAACTGGCCGTTTCCGAACTGTGCGATTTTGTCTATTTTTTTTTAGAAAAGAAACATGAAAAATTGTGCTTATCTTTATGATTGAAAATCATTATTAGATCAACATTTCATGCTGAATTGAATGCAGAAGACCCTTTTTTAATAGACGCTAATCGTTAATGAAAAAGGTTTAATGGATAACTCGGTACCTATTGCAGACATTAAAAAAGGGTCTTCTGCATTCAACTTAGCATAAAAAGTGGATCTAATAATGATTTTCAATGATAAAGATAAGCACAATTTTCCAAGTTTGCAAAATCGCACACATCGGAAACGGCAGGTTCGGAAACGGTCAGAAATTTGTGAAATTTTGGCCGGATCGGCAGTGCCGAGACTGCGGGTAACCATCTCTGGGCGTACACAAAGCTGGTTACCCGCCCGGCCTAACCCGGCCATTTCGAAAACAAGGCCGGGCCGGCCAGATAACCATGGGACAGAGCAAAATTCAATAGCGAAATCTTGCTGCTCGTTCCCTGGCTTATTTTGATAAATAATTTCTGTTAATTTATATATCATTGGAAAGGCCACTATAAAATTCTATTCTATCAAATTCTAAGAAAATGCATTAAAAATTAAAGGATTGAGCTTTCGTTGCGAGACCCGTGGGCCTTTTCTTAACCGACAGGAAATAACTGTTTCAACATGTTGTGCACTATCTCCGTTGGCGAGCCGTGAAGCAGCTCATTTCTCATCATAATATTTACTCTATATATTTGATTTGCTTTCACTATTGTATAGGATATCTCGTAGATAATCGCAGGATTGCAGTTTTTGAGTTGCTAACGCCGGATTTGGAACAGCCTATATTTTACGCCGTGCAATTCATGCGCATTCGCTCGCGATTTAATTTCAAAGCACGTCAAGATTGTTCCATGCTTTACGGTGCTACTGCCTACTTATGCCAATTTATCACTGTTTATTTGCTACAAATATGTTGAATGACTGTCAATGAGTTGTTTTTTTAGAATGAGTGACGTTATTCGTACACAGATCGTTCACGAGCAGCTTTTTGTCAAGAAAAGGTAGAGTTCTCTTATTTTTATGCATAAAACATTCTTATTCAGCAACTACAGAAAATGGTCATCTTGCAGCAGTCAGTTCCTATCAGTCGACAACGATAATACGAAGAATGCTGGAGCGATGTTAGCTCATTTCTATGACCTGTAATAATCAATTTCATATTTTAGTTCCTTGTCTCATTTAAGAGGTGGTCCGAGAAGTGAAGAGAGGGTGATGGTTTAAATTCAATCTCAGTAACTCTAGCAATTTTTAGTGCGGTCTCATCGTTAAAATGATTCGTGACCACGGTACATTCCACGAAAGCTCTGGTAGCATCAGGATGCGTATAACCGAGTTGCAACAGGTTTATGCAGGAATGCTGAGGAAATTGCCACTCTGGGGCTCCACTAAGACGGAAAAGTATAACGATATTGTTTTAGCTAATATAAACCTGTATTGTAGGGAATATGCAGATGACATGGGGTCTCCAGAGTACGCTAAGTACTGGCAGATATCGTCCGAGAAAATCCAAAAGCCATGCTCCCATGATGACGAATTTGTGTACTTCATTGATGTGGCTCCTGAATTCCAAGGTGCTGCATTCCACAACTCTGATTGAACAATTAGTTTATTTTTAGAAACGAACATCTCGGAGCCCGAAATTCACCAGTAAACACTCCCCGACGCAGATAAAAGTGCCGCTGGTCGCCGAAGCCTATCATCTGCTGCTTTTAGATTACTGCGGTAAAATTATCTAATCAGCTTTATTTATGCTAGTTTCAGAAATTCGCTTCCGTCTTCCATCAACAAATCTCAACTTCCTTGTGATAGATTACCGGAGACTCGGGCCGACTTGATTGCAAGGAGGCGTAAAGGTTGTTCATAACAGGTCTTAATGGGAACTGACGTTCTTTCTAGAAGCTGACATTAATGTGTATAGCAAATCTGAATTGCATCAATGGAATAACACGAAGGAGGAGCCTACACAGACGGTCGTATGTTCCCTGAAAGCATTTCCTGAACTGCAGCGGAATTCTAACATTTATATTAGGTAAGCCTCTCTTAGGTAACAATGGTGTTCCACGATTGGGTTCATTGGTATCAGCCACTTTTGTTTTATTCAGGGTTGGAAATTTGAACGGCCTGCCCGTTTCTCAAATACAAAAAACAATTCAAAAAGTCGTCTACAGCAGGGACAATTTTTATGAAAAAATCGCCGGGCCGACATTTTGGGAAATCCGCCCGGGGCCGACATTTTGGGAAATCCGCCCGGGGCCCATTTTAGGAAATATCCGCCCGGGGCCGACATTTTGGGACATCCGCCCGGGGCCGACATTTTGGGAAATCCGCCCGGGGTCGACATTTTGGTACATGAAAGCTCATCTTCTGTTAAATTTAATAAAGATATAAACAAACAAGCCAAGTTACCGATTTTAATAATTATCCGCCCGGGCGGCATTTTGGGAAATCCGCCCGGGGCCGACATTTTGGGAAATCCGCCCGGGGCCGACATTTTGGGAAATCCACCCGGGGCCGACATTTTGGGAAATCCGCCCGGGCCGACATTTTGGGAAATCCGCCCGGGGCGGCATTTTCCCAGCCCTGGTTTTATTTATAGCCCCTATCAGATTATTTTAGGCGTCCATTCGTACGTCGCCTCCATCGAAGATGCGTCGAAATAAGTTCTCCCCAAGTGTTTCGAAAAATAATTCAGTTCTGTCGCAGGCTCGAGAGATAATTGAGAAATCGCCTAAAGAAGTGAGATTGTTTAGGCACCTTCATTTTGTCTTTGCTGCTATTTTAGGCTGAAACAACGGAGTTGGTCAGAACCACCTCACTGGTAAGCAGGACGGCCGTTGATGCTGATCTTGAATGGTTCCGCGAAGCTCCAAGTGTTGTAGATCTCAGTCAACGCAATTATATATCGGTATACAATAGTATGCCCACATCCGTTTGAAGTGTATTACAGGGAACACCTATGTTCTTCCTACCTCCAGCTTCTGTTCTTTTTGGACTGAGAAATGGCAATGATGATTCAGAGCGCATTGGAGCTATAAACCAAATTCTACAGTGGGTCATAACAATGCACTATTTACTATTATTTGGTTTTCAGAAGATATTATATAACTAATGAATGGATCGTTGTGGAATGTAAGCCTGGTGTGCCATGTGTTGCACGTTGTTTTGATGGGGAAGGGTTCTCATATGTGCGAGCAGTCATTGTGGAGGTTTTGCAGTCCTGTTTCCGTTTGAGGATACTATACGTTAAGGCAAACGATAATGGTACTTGGAAATGTGTATGTATGGATATCATGGCACATATCTGCATCAAAGCTGCCGACATAAGTTCACTACCTGGCTGTTTTTCGGTCAATGCACTGCCACCATCTTTATTTGTGGCTAGAATTCGCGGAATTTCAACAATGGTATTTCTAGCTTCATATATTTATCTTACAATATATTTTCAGAATGCCGAATGTGAAAATAAACTGCAGAATCTCGTACACGGGTATTTCAACGATGCCGAAGATGACATGGCCAGATCCTTGCCGTCAGCGGTTTTTGGACGTATTGGACTTGGCTGTATTGTCGATTGGATTGAACCCAGCTGCAGACAGTGGATCTCATCTATTCTACTGGAGCAACCCGGAGTTTGTGGCACTAGAGATGATATGGCTAGTCCAAGTATAGATGAAGCAGTTATGGCTGTTCAGGTAAGTATCACAGTTCTACTTCTTGAAGAGTTCTTTATACAGGAAATGGAAGAAAAGGGCGACTTCAAGTTTTATGGATTAGAATTTACTGCTGACGCCTCTGAGCTCTTTAACGTTAAAAAAAAAAGCTCTTTAAAAGGTTAGCTTTCAATTTAATTATTTCTAGCGTATTTTATAGAAGTCTTCAATGTCAATCAATGAGAAGTTGAGTACTATTGCTGCTGATTGCTGTGGTTTGAATGGAAATCCTTCTATTAATGTATTTTGCTAAATTTGTCGTAAATTCAGCATTGTTTATAGAACGCTATGGACGTATTATCCGTTGAACCAATGCAGATTGATTTGATATCAAAACACGTCACACACGAAACTGATCGTGGTCATAAGCTGGAAGATACCACTGGAAGTGACAATTCGGCTTCTTTGTAGGTTGTAATTGGTCGGTTGTATAAACTCATTTATTACAGTCATTCTTTGTTCAAGAACATATGTAGCTCTGGTAACAGCACCTACAAGGATTTGTTTGTAGCAAATTCGTTAGCCTTTGCGGCCCATGCGAGAGTGAGTCTTATTTTCACGTTAATTTAATTCCAAGCCATATTGCAGATTATAATGTCTACTGAAAATTGGGTACCCGTACTAACTGAAATTAATAAGCATACTTAGTGATATTAATTTTTTTTTATCTGTATTCTTCTATTTATTTAGTGATATTCCTTTATTTCTTTTACTTGTATTCTTTTTTATAATAATTTCAGTTAGTTGCCCGAATAAATTATTTCCTTTGAACTTTTGTGTTGCTTTATGTTGCTAGTTTAATAGTTTATTTCATAGTGCCTGAGGAACTCTGCTTCATTGAATATACCAAGCACTACGAGGAGTTACATCCTTCTTGCTATTTTTCTTCTTGCGTTCGATCAGACTGCATAAGCTAAGCTCATTTGAGACACGCGTATAAAAAACCCATGTCTAGGTACCTAGGATAATATTCCTATCAGTTCACCCTTGAGTCGGACACGGCCGACCCGCGGAATAGTCTTCTTCTTCTTCTTCTCTCGTGCTGTTGTGTTCTCCATATTCTCCTATATTCCTACTACCCCGGAAAAGGATCGATAAACAACAAACAACAACAAACTGTTATCAACGAAGGAAAAGTGAGTTGATGAGTCCTGCCAGAAGCCTTAAGAAAGCAGGCAGTACAATCTTTGTAATTATGGCCTTTCTATCACTTGGAACACTAAATTGCCGTAGCCTTCGGTCCCATCAAAAACTAACAGAACTGGAAGAAGCTCTAGAACAAGTCATTTGTGATATCTGCTCACTAACCGAGGTTAAACGGGATGGCAATGGAACAATTATGCTAAACAGAACAAAGTCAACCTTATTCTATAGTGGCAGTGGTTACCGAAACGGAGTAGGATTTCTAGTGAAAAACACTGTTATAAAGCAAGTAGACCGCTTTGAAGCTATTTCGGATCGACTGTGTTATATTGACATCTCCACAAACAAAGGAACTATCAGAATACTATCAGTCTACATGCCCACTACCTCATACCCTGACCAAGATTATTTGGATATGCTAGAACAAATAACAAAATATGCTACAATAAAGAATCTTCAAACAATTATCACTGGCGATTTTAATGCCCAAGTCGGTACCAAAGAAGATCCCAACCAGAAATCTATTGGAATGCACGGCTACGAAACTTCTAACGAACGTGGTGACATTTTGATAGAATGGTGCATGAAAAACAATCTACATGTCTCAAATACATTCTTCAAAAGCAGGAAAGGAAGAAAATGGACATGGAGATCCCCCAATGGTCTAACATACCGGCAATACGATCTTATGTTGGTTCAAAATATTAGGATTGTGAAGAAATTTACTGTTATCAATCGTTTTGATTACCGAACGGATCATCGCCTTGTTCGTGCTCTCATTAACACTGGATTTCAAAAACGTAGATGGACAGAACCTAAACCACCACAGCAAAAATCTATCAATTGGCCTCTGTACAATGCTGGAATTAACTTACATCAATTCAATGGTACAACGTCAACCACTCTGTACGAAGATTTGAAACTAACCTTGATAGAAGGAGCTATGGCATCTACAACAACAGATACAATTGAAGGAAAAGTATCGAAGAGAACAAAGGAACTGTTTCATGAACGAAGATTATTACTCAACGACAACAGTATACCATCAAAAATAAAACTAGTACAGTTGAACAAGTGCTTGCGAGCCTGCTTAGATGATGATATTCAAAAGAACCATCTACGTCTATACACAAAAACAATGGCCTCATGCAAATCTTTGAGAAATAATCAACCATACAGAACCACTCTTTCACAGCTCAGAAAACCTGATGGCAATATTACTACCGGACAAGCAGAAGTTAAAACCGTAGTTACCACCTTCTACAATGATTTGTTTCAAACAAGTGCCTATTCAACCTATTCAAGTGCCAAATTCGTCAGAAAAACCGCCACCATTCATTTTGGACGAAATTCTACATAACATCAGACGTCTTAAGCGAAATGTTGCACCTGGTACTGACAGAATTAGTACAGAAATGTTGTTTTATTCCGCCCCACCAGTTGTCTTAGCTATCCAGAAACTCTTCAATATCTGCCTGAACGAAGAAACCCTTCCTAAGGATATGGGAAATTCAATAATAACACTTATTCATAAGAAAGGCGATCAAATGGATATCTCTAATTATAGACCAATTGCAATATCTTCTACTCTACTAAAGCTATTAATTAGAACAATAACAGCAAGGATCCAAAACACGCTCGAACACAACCAGCCTGTTGAACAAGCTGGATTCCGGCGAGGCTTCTCAACAACGGACCACATCTTCACTATACGAGAACTGATATATAGATGTCACAGCCATAGAAGCCAATGTTTTCTGGTCTTTATCGACTTCAGTAAGGCCTACGATAGTATTGAACACCATGCAATTTGGTCCTCTTTGAATTGTCAAGATGTTAACCCTACCTATATCAAACTTCTGCAAAATATATACAGAGAATCAGTAACATCAATTCGACTCCCTACTGAAAATGCGAAACTATCCGTCAACAGAGGCATGCGACAAGGATGTCCACTTTCGCCGCTTTTATTCAATGCCGTGCTCGAAGATGTATTCAGAAAACTGGATTGGGAAGAATTTGGAATAAGCATAAATGGAAAGAACCTTTCACATCTTCGATATGCAGACGATATAGTACTTATTGCAAAGACAGCCTCATCGATGCAGATAATGCTGAATCAGCTATCGGACGCAGCAAAAACAGTTGGACTGCTTATCAGCGAAAAGAAAACCTTGGCGCTAACCAACTATGGAAAAAGCAACCTCCTCCTATATGGAAAACCTATTAACTTTGTTGATCGCTTTGTCTACCTCGGACGATCCCTAAGTTTCGTTGGTGATGAGGGTAAAGAAATATCCCGTCGAATCAAGTCTGCGTGAAAAGGATTCAACAAGCACAGAATATATCTAACAAAAAGAAGTATTCTTATAAAATACAGAAAGAAGGTATGTATTCAAGAAAGCTGTTCTACCAGGATTACTATACAGTTTCAAAACGTGGTCCCTCACTCAGATACAAATGCATAACTTAAGATCATTACAACGATGATCGGAGAGGAATATGCTCAATATTAGCCTAAATGACAAAATACCTCATGATGTCATCCGTAAACAAACCAGAATGAAAGATGTGCTGCAGGAGGCAATGAAAAGTAAATTAAAATAGGCTGGAAGATTAGCAAATACTACAGACGATTGCTGGACTAAGAGAATTCTAGAATGGTACCCTATGGATAAAAAAAGAACCCCGGGCCGACAATCAACTCAATGGGTAGATGACATAATCTAGCTCACTAACAGTTAAGGAAGAAACGGCGTTACCTGGGCTACAATAGCGAGAAATGAACTAATTGAATACAAGATAATGATTGCATAACGCATAGAATAAATATTTGATTTTGATTTTCAAATAGATCTTCAACAAACAATTAGAATCCTCCCTGGAAAAGTTACCTTTTTTGCGGATATTGGTGCGAGAGCTGTAGTGATTCTATTCAGAGATAGAGCAAAAACTATATGCATTAGTAAAAAATATAGACCATTGTCAAATGTAACAACAACAGTATATAAAATATTGTATTGCAGTAGTATATTTATAATGTACTCGCAAGAAAATTTTGTTCCCCATATGATATTTATTAAAAGAGTTATGTACCATTTGATGCAGCTCTGCAAAACAGTTATTGTTATTAAACATACAGAGACTATTGGTAAACATTCATCTCAAAATATTTGGTTGATTCAGTTTCTATTTTTATGTTTGACAATTATTTGGAATGTACTACACGAGCTTCGATAGCATGAAGTTATGCAAGGCTGTTGAGGATAGTTGGACTGTATACATTTTAACGCTTATGGTCCCAACTTTCGAAAGTGAATACATTATAACATACCAAAACGGCAAAAAGAGTTAAAAGACGATAGAAAATGTGGTTGAACTCTTTCTTAACCAATAATATTTTTGCCACAAGAATATTCAAAATGGTTGTTGGAAGAGCAAAAACGAGAGGCCACAGAAGGTGAACAGGCTCTTTGTAGGAGCGTGATTCACATAATGGGAAGTCCATGACCCTGAAAATAATGTTTTAGTTTGTTATCCAAGAAAAAGTCGTTGCTGCAAACAAATAAAGCATTGTTCACTAGGCAAAGCTAGTTAATCAGCAACGTTCTCTTATGAAATGATTAACTGTTTTACGCTCCAGTGAAATCCATGCAGTGATCACGCGTTCATGTAATGTTTTTAATTTTCTATCTTAGCTATTAAATATATGTTATCTACATACACGAAATATATAAATATATTCGCAATTTAGCTCGTACACTGACATGCACAATGAAATGACAAATAACTGTAAACATCGACTATAAATAGGGATCGGCAAACCCGAAGTAATCATTAGGTCGCTTACAGTAACTGGCTTTGACCACAAATTATAAGCCATTTCCCTGACTTAATACTCAAATTTAATGTCAGCAGAAAGTGTTCTATTTTTTTTTGTTTTTAGCATGATCATCTTCCAGTGACTGCTCAAACTAGGAACTATAAATTTTTTGAGCGATTTAAAGGTCTGATTGAGGGTAATTTTTCCCCTGGGCAACTAATTCGCCTACCTTGAGGCGACCGGTGGTTCAATTGTTAAAAATAACGAGGAGACCGTCAATTATCTCTAGATTACCTCTAAGAAACAACTTTAGGAAACCTAACAAGAGATACTCCTTGAGCACGACAGAACCTGTAAGCTATACTATAGTGTGTTTCAAAACGTAGACTAAATTGCGCCTCCCTCTCTTCAGGCGAGATAACTTTTGAAGGCAAAATGTAGCCTACCGCGCCTCGTACGAGGCCGGCGCAATGTAGTCTAGGTTTTGAAACAGACTATATATTCTAAAACAAAATATATCTCGGTTGCTATTTCTGAAAGTGTGTGATTTCTAAGTCAAATAATTCAGAAACAGAGGATTTATAGACAGGAGCTACTACTCTTCGGCCCAAATCACTATCTTTTCAGTTATATTTTACAAATTGTTATTTATTATCGGAAACCTAAATTACTCTACATAAAGAACTTTCATATTCACCCTTTCCGCGGTTCTCTTAGTTACATGATAGTTCGAAGAGTCCAGTTGGAATGAAAACTCTACCTACCTCGAAGATTTTATCCCACACAACCTAGTTTCTCATGTCTGTTTATGCATATATACGAGGCTATCTGCAAACAAAACACTTTGAAATCCGAATTTCTGTGTTATCTACCGCTGAAGAATTGCGGAAATGAGGATTCCTGGGTTCTGTTTTGGTTTGAATGTTTTTACTCATTGTCTTTTGTTTGAATACTCTCCGGATACTTTATAACCCTCCACATCAGTACTTGACTACATACGCAGACACCCATGGGCGCCTGTACCGCCAATAACTGGCGGCTTTCATGCTAGTTCAACCAAGAGCTGTTAACCCGGCCCGACTTTTTTGCACCTGGGCCGGGCCGGGCCGCTGTAGGCCGGTTTTCAAGGCTTTTCATGGGTTTTCAGGAATAAATATGCAAATTTTGGGTATTTTTGAAATTTTTTTTTTTGAATTAGCCATTTCTCAGCACAAGGAACTCATTAAAAAATAACAAAAAATAATGGTTCGGGGTGGATTCGAACCCGCGACCTCTCGCTCCATAGTAAAGTTTCATCATTTAGCATATTAACTAAAGGCGGCTGACTGCCCGGCCGATGCCGGCCCGGCCCGGCCCGGCCGGGTTAACAGCTCTGGTTCAACCGGATAGTCGCAAAAACTCAGCAAATAGCTGGTCGCAGCCATAAATTCGCTAGTGGCTGGTGACCGGTCCCTCGCGGTTGACTTTCGCCTATTTCTCTCAGGCCGGAAGTAATTCGCTCTAGCAACATAATCTTGTCAACTGATGTGAGGAAAACTTAATAAATACAGGAAAGGTTCTGAAAATGTTCTGTTATTGGCAAATCTGATGAAAATCCCCATTTCATGTTCATTTCAGCTGTTTTACTGATTCTATCAACGTCAGGCATAATGACTTGAATTTTTTAAGAGTCCTCGGGTCAGGTAAGGTATAATTCCAGTTTAATTATTTATATACCAATAGAGTTGTTATAGGTGACAAAGCGTTTTATCCATGCATTATAATTATTCATTTGGGGTCGGCTTGTACCTTTGTACACCGAAAGAAAAGTATCAGTTGGTAACTAATATCAGATTGTAATTTTCGTCTATAATTGTAGCTTAGAAAAATAAACAACTATTATTATTATTAAAAATAATTTTATATAATGGCTCGTAACCATAACGGTGGTCCATTTTGCTGCAAGACATGTGGAAAGACTGAAAGATATTCGAAGGCTAAACAAGGCCAGAGGATGTAAATAAGAAAGGTTTCAAAATAATTTGATATTTCAATAAATATAATACTGTCATATAGATAACTTAATTTACTTTGTTGCTAAGAAGGAGATTGAATTCGATTGAAAACCATGTTATTGAGTTGCATAGCATCCAAGACAACTAAATTTAAGGCAATTAATTAGTAATTAGTAAAAGCATATTAGATAAACCCCAAGCGCGATCAATCCGGGATCTTGTTTAGATGCTTTATTATAGTAAGTGGTTAGGCTTCGGAGTGCAATGTCAGATACTCACCAGTATTTTCTGTCTTCTGCATTATTTTCTTTGTTTACTCATTTCTTGCAGAGAAAAAAAAGACTTTTCACATCATGAGCGTAGAAAAAGCATTAAAGTACCAAAAAAACACTAAACTATACTAAACTTTATTCATAAAAGTTAATATGTTTAAGTACAATCTTAAATTATTCATTGTTTACATATCATTATGAGTCTCGATTATTGTCTTAACATTGACAACTTTGTTGTTGTGTTTCTTAATTCTGATGAATGCCAGTAGAGACGTGCGTAGAACGGAATCCATGGTCAAAGCAATATATATAGGCAACAGTCTGGCTATGCCTAAAGAAGAAAAGAATAATTCTAACTTTCTTTACTGTTCAGTATTCATATTAAAGTTGTTTTTTTGCTAATTTACTTCCTCAATGTTGTTTTGTAGTTTATTAAATCGTGTTCCATCAATGGTTTGGTAACGGTTACTAACTATAAGAACAAAAAAACCAACTATTGGAAATGGTCTTCGCATTACGGTCCGTAAACTGGAAGAAGGCCAATATCTATAATAAACGTTCAATAATCAGCAAAATTTGCATTGATCATATTGTTCGAAATTATGAAAACATTAGTTCATATTTCTTGGCGAAATAACGCCACAACTCATATATCCAGAAAAGAATATTACTATAGCAGCAACCAGGACTGGTAAAATACCGTTAACCTACTACTATATAAAAGAGAAAATGCCGACACGTTTCTCAAATTTTCGGCCTCGCTCCGACCCGATTTCCCAAAACGTCGGCATGGCCCGAGAAATTCCCAGCACTGGCGGCAACTGGGAAATTTCAGTAGGGGAATTCGACCACTTAGTGTTCCAATATAACTTACAGATGCAGTAGCTCTAATGCTGGCAATAACAGTCAATACCATTCCCGTATTCAACATGTTACGTTCGTTAGCGAATTTTGCTATTTCTCGGTTTGAGAGTTGTGTATAAATGGATGTTGCAATCAATATAATCGATAATATAACGGACACAATATTGAAGATTACAAAGTGTGTTTCATGGTCGCCGTTCTCGAAAATTTTCTGGAAAACGTAGTTCTAAGCGGAATTGATTTCTTTGTTAATATGGTCGGTTTGATTTAGATGTTTAATAGGAATATATCTCAGAAATTCCATTAACGTTCAATTTTATAGAGCTTTATAGAACTTTGTTAAACCGATTTAGAATTTTTGTTGTACATTTGATAATGAGTGGGAATATTGTAAAACACATTACCAGCACAGGATTTTCATCAATGAAACCATATTTTAAACTATACTGAAGATCGCTGAAGATGTATGGAAAAGTATGAAATATAACGCAAAACATTGTTGCCAACCATATTTTTGTCTTGTATTTCGTCCAGAACTAAACCAACAAAATAAAATATGTAGTGACTTACAAAAAATACGCATCTTTTAAATGAACCCTGTGGACCCTAATTACAGTAGACCTTTGCCTTCAGGATACGGCGGAATACAAAAAAATTGAAGCCTTCGTAGGACGTATATCTATTAATGTTGTCCTTCTAGTGATGAAAATAAATAGCAACTGGTATATTTACTGGTGATGCGATCCAAGAAAGAGAATACTGATGAGCTGTGATCCTTTATTGATAATAGGAATGAAATGTTTTTTACTCAATAGAAATAACCGAAATCTACCTCATTTTGTTCAATTTTTCTAGTGTATTTTTAGCAAACAATTAGTAGCCTCCCTGGAAATGTTACCTTTTTTGCAGTTATAGGTGTGAGAGCTGTAGTGATTCTGTTTACGGATAGAACAAAAAGGGTATGCATTAGTAGGAAATATAGACCATTGTGGAATACTCGAACAGTAGTGTAAAGTATATTGTATTGCAGTAGTATATTTATAATATGCTCGCAAGAAAATCTTGTTTCCAAGAAAAAATGCAAGAAAAAAGATGTATAACATGTGCAGAAGCTCTGCAAAACAAACATCCATTTCAACAAAAATGGTTGCTTCGGTTTCAATTTTGATGTTTGCAGTTAAACAACCCTGATGTGCAGAATTCTGCACTCTTTGAGCTTTCATTGCATGTATTCGTATATTCCTTGGTATTCTTGCTATTCTCGCCTAACGAGGTAAGATGTTATATTGTTGATGTAATCCTAATTGTTGGTTAATACCTCATTCCGCAGCATAAAGCCTAAGTTGTGCGGTTTCGTTATTATTATTCTTCTATTCCATTAAGTACGCTGCTTTTGGTCTAGATCTATAACTACTCCTCACACTTCCTATTCTGTGAGTAATCCCTCGCAGTTTAGTACATCTGAGCTTACGAAAAACTAGGATGTCAATATGTTGAACGATCCTATTCTCCTGTCACATGTCCACATGTCACCCTGTTTTCGAAAGTGAATACATTATAACATACCGAAAAGGAAAAGAGAGTTAAAAGACGATAGAAAATGTGGTTGAACTCTTTCTTAACCAATATTATTTGTGCCACAAGAATATTCAAAATAGTTGTCGGTATTGCAAAAACGAGAGGCCACAGAATGTAAACAGGTTCTTTGTAGGAGTCAGATTCACAGAATGAGGGGTTCATGACCCTGAAAATAATGTTTTAGTTTGTTGTCTAAGAAAAGTTGATAACTACGAACAAATTTAAGCTTTATTCTAAAGAATAAGCTAGTTAATCGGCAACATTCTCTTACGAACTGCATAATTTTACGCTTTAGAGAAATCCATGCAATGAGCACGCGTTCATGTAATGTTTTTAATTTTCTATCGTAGCTATTAAATATATGTTATATACATACACGATATATATATATATTCGAAATTTAGCTCGTACAGTGACATGCAAAATAAAAATAACAAACAAGTTTAAACATCGACCAGCCGCCTACGGCGACTGTGTTGCCGTTTTACCAAGATTCATATTCAACCTCTTCTACTTTTCTGTCTAGTTCGTAGAACACTTCATAATAAACTATGAGCCTTATATGATTTCCCCAAACCTCAGACAGTTACAATACCTATATTTTCCACGACTGAAAAATTAGTCAATAGTTCTTCTCCGAGTGACTAACCATATCTGTTTAATTACATTGTTTGCATTCTGTTTGAAACTCCATTTCTACATTTGAATACCCCTTTAAAAACTATAGAAATCAGTGATTCGGGTAGAATAATTTATTGTGTAATGTAACAAACATGCAAAATACATACAGTATATTACAATTATAAAACTCTGCGGTCAACAACATTCAAAGTTCTGTTTCTATTATTCGGTAAAAATACTTTTATTTCTTGTGGTGTCTTGGTTCTGGATAAGGCGACTTACAATTGTCCGTGACTGAACACTTCAGTTGGCAAGTAAATCCCAACATTGTCCAACGATTGCCCTTGCGACTTATTTATCGTCATTGCGAAGGCCAACTTGAAGGGGAATTGGCGACGTGTGAGCACAAATGACATACCATAAATATATAAACTAATACGATTTTTATGTCTTCCATTTTAGAGTAATAACTTTTCATTTAACCAACTAATTTCAAGTAAACAATCTTTAATTTTGTAATTTTTAGTTTTTATAATACTTAACTCTTCCCTTTGAATCTTAGGTCAATTCTTGGAATTATTACTGACTTTCCTTTTCTGACACCATTTCTATAACGATATTGAATAGCGTTCATTCGGATGAATCTTTCCACTTGTAGCCTAGCCCTTACTCACATTGAGATAACGGATAAGCATGACAATACACCCAATTTTCAGCTCCAACTTATGGGGCCGAAGAGTTTCAAAGAATGCCTTATAGCTACACCAATCTAACACGAAGATTCATTTGTGGAGAGGCATCCAGATGTAGCAGTCTGGATGACTTGACGGAGAGTTGGGACGATAATGCGAAGTTTCATTTGTGGAAAAAAAGTCTGCTCGAAACATTTCGACTTGAGATAATTTTACTTCCGTCAATTAATGTAATTTTTGTAAACATACTAATGATAATTTCCTAAAATGAGTTTATTAAAAAACATCACATTCTGTTTTAGTACTGAATCAGGCGACTCAATTCAGGCCACGCTCATTTTGGAAAATTATAGATACCAAGTTCGGGAACCTAAGCCTAATGTTTAGAATACGGATAGTGGGCTAATAGTGGGCTAAGGTCGTTCACATAGATTAAAAAAATAGAGCACCGAGCGAAAACACCGCCTTGAGTTACCTCAGAAGTCCCGTTAAACGAAAGAGACAACGTAGCAGTAATAAAGAAATTCTGAGTTCCACTAGACGAAAGTTGAAGAAAAACAGCATACTGAAAGAAAAAGTATATCCAAGAATACTAAAATTAATGCAATCGAACATTGTTGTAATTAATAAAAGCATATTAGATACAATCTCAACTGCGATCAATACGGGATCTTGTTTAAATGCTTTAGTACAGTAACTGTCTAGGCTTCGGATTGCAATGTCAGATACTCATCAGTATTTTCTGTCTTCTGTATTATTTTCTTTGTTTACTCATTTCTTGCAGAGAAAAAAAAAACTTTTCAAGTCTTGAGCGTAGAAAAAAGCATTAACACTTTTAAAGAACGCCAAACCACAAACTATACTAAACTTTATTCATAAAAGTTAATATGTTTAATTACAATCTTAAATTATTCATTATTTACAAAATCATCATTGTGAGTCTCTGTTATCGTCTTAACATGAACAACTTTGTTGTTGAGTTTCTTTCTCAATCTGAAAACACCCAGTAGAGATCTTCGTAGAACGGTATCCATGGTCAAAGCAATATAGATGGGCAGCAGTCTGGCTATGCCTAAACAAGAAAGAATAATTCTAACTTTTTTTACTGTTCAGCAGTTATATTATAGTTGTTTTTGTAGTTTACTATTTAAATGGTGTAATGGGACCAATCAATTAAG
>JAQGAV010001685.1:0-19411 GCA_034691345.1 Phasmarhabditis papillosa
ATATATATATATATATATATATATATATAGTTCATCCCAAGACCTAGGATTCCAGCGCGGTATCACAAGCGGGGCGCAGTGTTATAAACAATGCATGTTAAATCGGTCGACGCGTTTTCTGTTTTTTCTCCAAAATTACATTCATTTTTTAGCACGGCGCCCCGCCCGTGATACCATGCTGGAAACCTAGGTCTTGACATAGACTATGAATAAACGACTTCAAGCCTGTTCATGAGCCCCGTAAAATAACTGGGCAATTGCAAATGAATTGTTAATTCTAAAACACGAATATATATTTATTTGAATGTGCAAATCTTTTATATTTTAGAAGCATTCACAACAACCTGTTTGGAAGATGCCAAAGATCATCAGTTCAACATATTGTATTTGAAGTTTCATCAACTATAAAAATGGTTTAACCGCAACGCTAAATATTTCCCTTTTTACAATTGCTGTGATATACTTTTACTTTTTGTATTTAACCATGACCTAGGATGAGTGAACATAATTAAATGGCAAAAGCATTATTTGATTACCTGTATCTCTGTCTGGAAATTAGAGCAATTACTTATAAACTAATAAACTTAAGTGAAACCAGGAATTTATAGCCTTATTGAATGAACATAAACATCTACTAATGTAGGGACATCCAAACGAATTCCTAGTTCATATTGCTTATTCTGGTATGTATATAAGTATGACTAAATAGACTTATTTATTAACAAATATGCTATCATGTAAATAAGGTTCAATTATCTACAGTATAGTTTAATCGGTAGATATGTTGTCTACATAACTGAACATGCCTTTGACTGTACATTTCCGTTTGTATGTCTTATAGGCTCACGATTTGAATTGATCGGATTTTCTGGTCCGTCAGTTTCCAGTTCTTCGTAACCTTCTATACTGTGAACATTTACATCTAAATATAATAAAATAATGCTACTTGGTTTTATAGAAATTGTCAAATTTATTTGGACGACCAATGATATGACGATTGAACCTTAGGACACACAATCGCCCAAGTCTAGCTTTGAAACATTTACATGGGCCATAAAAATGAAGCGCGTTGTAAAAATGAAGAATCATGCTCTTCATTTCTAACTACTAGTAGAAATAGCAGTTCAATATTTTAGATAGCACCGTTAATTCTATTCCTAGTATTCCTAAATAACCTCTTTCTTTGTCCACAATTTCCCAAATGCTCTTCTTTTCACTTCTATGTAAGAAATGAGTATCCATCTCGCCCTAAAACAAAAAATGCCTTTTCACAGTTTTGTATGTGAGCAGTTTTGATCAAGTTATTTAAATCGATGTTTCGATGTTAAATCTATTACACTATAATCAGCGCCGAAAGTAATAATGGAGTTCACTTGCGTATTTAGAGGATTTTTAACACCGCATCTGTAGGCGAATTGCACGTGCGTGAGTGCAAACTACACTATTGAACCGAGAGTAGCCGCCAGATGCAGGCGCGGTGCTCGCAAAAGAAGCTCAGACGAGCGTTGAATTCTTACCACTCCATCATTACTCTTGGCGCTGACTATATTAATTTCTGTCTTCCTATTCGTTCTTGTTTAGAAGTTGATTTTCATTTAACTTGTTATACGAATTCGTTTTTAATATTTGGTTAATTAATATTTGTTTCAACTATTTCAGCTCATGATTGCTGACTACCTGTGAACCTGTGACTTATAGGTTTTCGAAGCCCAGTAAATGTACTGAATGTAAATTAACTGTATAAAATGTGAAGAACACACCTTTCCCTTAATATGCATCCGACCACGGCTCTTGAACTCAAATCTTCCAGTAGCATTAGCGCACACGAATGTCTGAATAGAGAAGGTAGCAAAATATTTGCGAATCTTAGATTTCTAAAACTCAATAACGGCTGAAAATCAAAGAAATTCCTAGAACTTCTCAGCGTTTGAAACATTTGAAACTCACTTTCTCGCTGCAGTGAATTCTGCCTGGCATTCCTTGAGTTTCCAAACGAGATGCGGTGCTGACTGTTTCACCAAACAAGCAATACCTTTAAAAAATGTTTTATCTTCTAACTAACTATTTTCATGCGGAAGCGAAAATAAAAGTCTAATTGTTAGTAAGTAACGCAAAAATACGGTAAAAGTTTGCTTAAAATATGCGAAGGTTGGAAGAAATAGCTGTGACTTCTGAATAAGCGACAAAACTAAATGTTTCTACTATTGTGTTGATGAAAATTTTGAGATTGAGACAATGCGTTCGAGAATCAATAAAGTTATAAGATCAATATCATCAGTTAAGAAATAATGTCACCAACATTAAGATCAATTATGTCAGTTATATAAATAATATATGTAGGGAAGCAGAATTGTTACCTTGTCATTTTAACACCAACAACTCCGGCAATAATGCATCCCGAATGAATGCCGATTCTAACTTTCAGAGGCCCTTTGGAGACGGGATCGGAAATTGTACGAGACTCCCAAAGCATTCCTGTAATTAGTATTGTCACTTGATGAGGAGCCTCTCTATATTCATACTAGTAATACTTATGTTTGCTTAGATGGTATTCAAAGATAAACGAACAAATAATAATAATAATAATAATAATAATATTATTATTATTATTATTTGTTCCTTTAATATAACAAATAATAATAATAATAAAGAAAAGGAACAAATATAACAAGTAAAATATTTGTCATAATATCTCACCGAGTGCCACATAGCATATTTTTTCTGCATGATCCTTGGTTAGTTTCGGAATTCCACCTACAGTCATATAGCTATCACCAACTGTTTCTACTTTGTATACCTATAATTCAGATATTTCGGAAACCTCAATACATTTCAGCTCTACCCAAATGAGTTTTAAGGAACTTAATAGTTTGCAACTATTATGGAAATACTATTGAATGTAATGCAAAGTACAATATATACGTCATCGAAAAATGTCAAAACCCAACTATGTTTGCCATTGACTATGTCCAGCGTATTTTCCACTATTTAGATAAGCATTCATTACGTCATTTTAATTTTTGTGTAAACATGTTCTCAAACATTCTGCCAGAACCTCCATATCTGTGATATATACACTTTTGTTTGATACAATCTCTCCACAAAGCTGCCCGGTTGTTATAATACTAATGTATGCGGCACCTACCTCATGAAGGACCACAAGTCTATCAAATCTTGTGAATAGATCATTTAGCAACTGTACAATATCTTTTGGCTGACAGTAGGGAAGAATCTGCTGGAAGTTTGGAATGTCAGAAAACATCACAGTTGCTTCGGGATATTCGCCTAAAATATAAGAAACCTCAGATTTAAAAGGATAATTTATTTTTACGAAAACAAACCTACGAGTGAAATAATTCAGGATATCATCTTCGTTTTATTTAGATTTGTTTTTTTATCTATTCTCAAAGTCTTTAAAATATTTGGCTTTATACACTTACATGCTTCAATGTGTTCGCCACTCATTAATTTTCCAGCAATGGCTGGTGGAAGCATATCTTTTAGAATAAGATCTGAAATGAAACATTTAAATAGCCGAAGACAATCATTGTTTTACTCATTCACGAGAGTCAAAGCAACATTGAACTTTGTCGTACCTGTTTTTATTTTTTGCTGTTCCAAGTCGGTGGCCAGTTGCTCCAATTGTTCGTTGTTTGCCTCAAGCTGCAGACTATAAAAACGATTATTCATAAAAAGCCAATATGAAAAGAAAACTAAAAGTAAAACACTGTTGTTTAAGTAGATTCTCTAACATAATAGTCATTCCCTAGAAGTTTCTCTTTTTATAACTGCATTCAGTAAAAATACACTGTTGGGTCAACTTACTTAACTTCCACATCAGAGAGACGTTGCTGATTCAGCAGGATTAAGTCTCTAGTAGCATCGTGCAGCGGCATAGCTGAAAATATTTCAAATTTCGGGCTTCAGTGATCATTTTAGGCAGTATTATCTCTGTTTTTCTTAATGAAGTCAATTCTTTCAAGTGATCGTCAAACAACAGATATCAACATATCCTAAGATTATTTATAGAATAATTTTATTCAACAGAAATGTTGGAATCAGTTTCGATCAAATGTATACCTGTTAATCTCATTCCATACTGCATCAACTCTGGGATAGAAGTAACGTATGGAGAACAAATGTAGATCAGATGCTGGAAAGAAAATATAATACAAATCTTTGCCTCACCGCTAGATTTATTTAAATTCGCATTTACTTATTTTCTTTCTCCTAAGTAAATATTTCTTTAACTTCCTATGCGCGTTATTCACGATTTCTTGAAACATTTGCTTTTCCCTGCACTTCGTTTAAATGCAATACTCACCTTTTGCGACGAGAGTAGCATCATCTGTCCTTTCAGCTTCAGATGGTGACCGTGTAGAGTAGTGTTGTCCGAGACATTATCTGCTCTAAAATAGAAACCTTAGACTGTTGACCATTTATGTGTATGCATTTACTCTCTGAAAACTGGGTCATTAACAATTTCTGCACAAACAAATTGACAAGTTTCTTGTTTTTGTTTCGCCCGATATACCGGTAAATAATGCCGGAGGGTTAAACATTTTCTCTTGTAATATCTCAGTAACAAGATACTAGGAGACTAGAGGAATGTTGAATTCTAATACGAACCTATCCGAACTGTCCCTCTGGCGTCGGATGTCCGTTGGTGATGTTTTTACTTGAAGAACAAAGACGGCATTAATGAAGTTACAAATGTTATCAAAGTCCAGTGGAATCTGCGGTCTAGTTATCTCGAAGATTCTGATTACAGGAGTTCCAGGTTGAAGAAGATCACGTGGTATGTGATTACTAAATAAAATGATATTCTTAGTTATTTTAGAGTAATTTCTAATCCATTACTTCAGTAGAGTCTGACTTACTAACAAAAAAAAGTTTTTGCGCGGATCAAGAAATGCGAAACATTTACTTTTGACTAAAATGTGAATATTTACGTAACGGAGCGCGTTGTATATTTAATATGTTCAAGAAGAACCATGGCTTTTTGAAACATGTTTTACAATTGAACTTAGTTTACCACTCATTTTACAATTTTAGACAACCTTATTTTATGCAAAAATAAGAATGGGCCAAACAAGGTAAAAATACCATTTAATTTGTCGACTAGTTCAATATTTAGTTCAACTTGTAATTCTGTTTGTTCTACATATTCTGACTCACAATAGCTCATTTCCCACTTGCACAAGTTTGCAATGCTCGTCCATAATCACATGATATGGTAGAGCCAGCGAGAAATCGGACATATTCATTCGCATTGAATCATCCATATCTTAATGGAAAAACATAGAAACATCCATGATTATGAGCATTCGTAAGCGATACGTCTTTTGTAATAGCTGCTATATTTCCCAACTAACTACAGTGTTTCAAGTGTTAAAATGACCCTGCTAATTTACAAAAATTTCATAAATTTACATTTCCACTAAACGTTTAAACTTTAAATTGCATTTCTTATGATGATTCAGGCAGACCAACTGATCTGTCAATATTCTTATCACCTAACCATAGTTTTGAAACATTTAGAACTGACCAATGGAAATCGGTGTCAAATTATCCGTAGCTGTTGATTCTCGTCGTCCTTCGCCCAAAGTCTAAAACCGAATGTTTTTATTATTACTCAAGTTGATCAACAGATTGTTTTCTCGGTTCACTACTAGAAATTTTAGACTCTCATATTATTTTCGTTGGTAGCACTATAAGTTCACATAAACAGCCCGTAATTGGTCACTGTTAACGTCTGAGCCGGCCCTGCCCGAAATTTTGAAGCTCAGGCACGGCCGCGCCGGACCAGCCACCCGTCACGACCGGATAACTATCCTCTGTTCAACGCAACTGATAAGAATTCTTCCCACAACAATTATGCAATCTGATTTTCATTCCTACAGAATTTCGATAATCTTGCTGTAAACTTGTCTATTATGCTTATTGGGTTAACTATGGGTTAAATATTGATTTTCTTGCGTTGCTGCGGACTCACTGGCGCATTGCCAATACCCGCATATGTTTTCAACACGTCATGTCTATTTTCGAACATAGAAGAGGCCATTTCTTTTTTATATAGAGCTAAAAGTTCATAATTGGCAAGTTTATCTGTAAGTATCTGGAAATCATCAACTTGCCAGTACCATTTTTATAGTTTTATTTTGTTTATTAATACACTTCTGGTCCCAAGAAACTAAAGTTTTATTGACGTTCTTGAAACAACTTTATCTCCTTATTTGAAGAAGCGAGCGCTACCATTATCTGTGTTTTGCCCAACATGTTTATCGAATACGTTATATGTCTGGTATAGCAGGTTACCACATTTCGATAGGTACATATAAAAAGATAATAATACACTTTCCTAGTGATTCTGCTCTGCTCCACGCTGCTCGATGGTTTCCTTCTCTACAAGCCCATCCTAAACCCCATGTCAGGTATTAGTACCGCGCCCATTTGAATGAGACTGCACGAAGTTCCCGTCTAACATTTCAAGCCAGCTGCAAACCAACATACCAACCATTCAATACACATATTTATTACATTATACTTCTAATGCTTATGTTTGTTTTTACTTTTCTGATGTGGCTTACTTAATATATTGTACTTACTAAGTGTATTTACTCTCGTTGTCTCTTTGGTTTTGAGTTTTTTCAAGTATACAACATCCCTGACAATTTCATAATTAAAAAATTCTAAAATTTGCAGGAAAACTAGATATGGTTGATTACGTAAACTTCCACGGTAAATGGGCTGTTGTCTACACCGATGGGTCGTGCATGGGTAATGGATGGGAGGAAGCTACGGTGGGCATTCGTAGAGATTTCGATTTTCAACTACTAATAAATTACTGAATACTTTGGAGTTATTCAGGAAACATGCTTCTAAATTTCACTAATGTGTTGCCGTAAGTCTAACTCAGCGTTTATACATGCGTCTGAAGACATTCAAATGACTATAATATTTTGCTCATAAACTAGAGGTCTAGAAAAATTGGTACTACTAGTATTTACAGGCTGGCTATGGCGTGTATTGGGGTGATGATCACGCTTGGAATCAGTGGGGACCTGTCAGAGCTTCCTCAACAAATACAAATAACAGAGCCGAGCTAAAAGCTGTGTTGAAAGCTGTTGAGAGGGTTCGTTGGGGCACCATATATATTATCGAAGCATTAGTGAATGTTTCAATAACTCCAATAGTTGCTATAGTCAGCGCCGAGAATAATAATTCAGCTCACTTGCGTACTTTTAGGATTTATATCACCGCACCTGCAGTCAAATTCCAAATATTGAACGGAGAGTAGCCGCCAGATGCTGGCGCAGTGCTCGCAAATATGGCTCAGACGAGCTTTGAATTCTTTACACTCCATCATTACTCTTGGCGCTGACTATAGTTACTTATTCTTTTCAACTAGACATGCAAAGTTTCGATGCGGATAACCGGAACAACCGTTTAAGTCTCTCGGTTTACTTAAAAGTTTTACTAGAATATTTGCCAGTCCAGCCATATTTAAATATTTCAGGCTGAGAGCAATGATATCCCATATTTAAAAATCATTACGGATTCTAAGTACATAATCGGAATTTTTACCGAGTGGGTGCATACATGGAAAAGAAATGGATGGATTAATGCGAGAGGTCATCCAGTCGCAAATCAGGGACTTATTCAGGATATATTGCAGTCTATGAATCAAGTAGACGTAGGTTGCCAAAACATCGTTCAAATTGTTATTTCTAAACATTCGAAAAGGTTTCTTGTTCTCAGTTTGGTAAACCAATTGTATGAACCATTACTTTATTTGCTACTTTAATATTTTCAAAATACAAGCGAATCATAAACTTTTCAATATGTTAATAAGGATTTCAGTATTTGTTTTTTCGTGTATCGGTTTCCAATGAAGAAAACAAATTTTTTTCCAATAGATACCCTAACGAACCATTTGTTCAAATGTATACTCACTAAATAGTGAGCAATTAAAATATGCAAATTGAAAACATTTTGGCTGAAATTCAGTTTAGGTATAAACTAATCTTGGTTTTCAGTTGAAATATGTATATCTTAAAATTTAGGTTCGATTCTCTCATGTGTATGGACACAGAAACAGCTATGGTAACAACAGGGCCGACAAATTTGCGAAGCGCGATGCGGAAGGAAACTACTACTATGTTCAAGATGACGAAATGGTCGATTACTACTACCAAAATATGTAAAAATGTATTAGAAAATAAGTATTCAATTGATTCTAATCACTGTACATTGTAAATCTCGAGAATATGCAAGATAGTGGCCCTCTTATCAACATTCCTTAGAGTCAATGTTTCAAGTTTACTGATTTGCATAAATAGTTCTTCGATTTAGTTACACAAATATAGGGTAAAGTAATACGTTTATCTAATTATTCAGCTGGTGAAAAATGTACAAGGGCTCGAGATCTAATCTATTACTGAATTATAAAGCCCTAATTATACCTAAAAGTGTATACCCATTTATTCTGACCCACTCTGATATTGAATATGACATGTTCTTCTACTCGCTCTCCCATTGACATTTGTACACTTCTCTGTGTTCGACCGGTCACGGTAAGAGAAATCTCTATGTTGAATACTCGACTAGCAACTTCGCGTAAGACACCTAAAAGAAGCCTTTTCTTGTTATGTTGCTAGTATGTTTAATTTTATTCTCAATGTTATATTTACTGACGTTATTATATGAAATGCACTTATGCAGAACAATAAAACATTTACTTTTAGGGTTTTGTACTCTATTTGGACTTTTGTCATTATTTTAAGGTACATAGGTGAAACTATTACTTTTCCTTGTTTTTCCTTTAGCAAAACTACTTTGTGAATTAGAAAAGGAAGATCTCTGCAAAAGTGATGCTTTGCTTATGCGCTTCACCTTTGACAATTGGATAAAGTCCAGGTCTTCCAGTAAAGTAATGTAGTGTTATAGTTCCATCTTCATTCTCTTCGCATCTGAATGAAGGTCCACGCAGATTTGCCTTGTAGACAACATGGTCAATGAAATAGTGCAGCGAGTCCAAGTTGTCTAGAAACCCCTGAAAGTAAATGTTTCATTGTCTCTTTTCTATGCAAATAACTACTTCGAGCAATTATTTGTAGCCATATTACACAATAAATAATTGAATGAACGTTTATAATTGCTATGGAGTGCAAGTATGTCCGTGTATACGCGCGACACATAACTTTTTTTCATTACCCTGCGTTTACAAACAATTCCCATTTTTTTTTTGATTCAATAATTTTTTTTTCAATTAATTTTTTTGCTTTTTAATAACAATTTTTTGCATTTCATTGATGTTTTTGCATTTTTGTTAAATATTCTCTTAAATGGTATCAGATTTAGAGCGTTCTTTTTCGTATTTGCACGTAATGGGCATTGTGGTTGGGAATAGGTTACAAAGCAGAACAATGTGTTCAATCAGAACTCTAGTGGGATATTTCGCATCAGGATAACTTGACTATAGGCTTCATAAGAAATGACATGTGCGCGTTATACTGGGACATCATCTCTAGGATTGCTAATACGATGAGAATACAAATGCGGACAAACACCACAACTTCAGCTGAAACCAAATGAGGCTTTCGAAATTCACTGCATCTTCAGATTGTGCTGTATGCGTGATTTGTACTAAAATTCCCGTGTTCTCCGTTGCGTTTTTACTATTAATCTGAAGTACCATCCCAGTTTCAGTCTCATTCTTAATATTATTCCTTGAAAATATACAAATCGGTCAACCAAGCTTTTTGTTCAATTGAATATCAGCGTGACAATACACCCCGATAAACTTCCATGCATAAGCATTATGCTCATACAGAGTTGTGTTTGTCTTTTTGTTATAATTTACCACTATTTTCAAAAAATCATCGTTGGGGCAGAACGAAAAACCATACGAACAGCAACAAGTTATATATCATACCACTCTGGTTTGTTTACAAGCAGGATATAAGGGATTTAGCCTCAATGGGGAAGAAAATGTTGTTAGCTTTACTGTCGTTATGACAAGGATACTACTGATGGCCAACCACAATGCCCATTACGTGCAAATACGAAAAAGAACGGTCTGAATCTGATACCATTTAAGAGAATATTTAACAAAAATGCAAAAACATGAATCAAATGCAAACAATTGTTATTAAAAAGCAAACAAATTAATTGAAAAAAAAATATTGAATCAAAAAAAAATAATGGGAATTGTTTGTAAACGCAGGGTAATGAAAAAAAGTTATGTGTCGCGCGTATACACGGACACAAGTAAACATTATAACATGTAGTGAAAAACAAATGTTTTTTTCTTTACGAATTCAACAGTTATGTTACCTTGAGATTCGGGCTCATGCTTCGCACCAGCTCATCCCATCCAATCTCCATAGTGTACTCGATAAGGAAACATCCATACATCTCCCAAACTTGTTCTCTCGTCATTTCTTAAAACAATTAAGGTGCTCTTTCACTTTGCAAACAAAATTATGTTTTATGGAAAAAAAATGTCACGCTTATTAAACAATACAGTTTTCACCTGATGTAAAAACGGCTGCAACATTTACTTTTAATATTTGTTGTTTTTGATAAGATGTATTAATTGAACTCACTTGTCAATACGCTAACAGCATCAACCAAAGCATAGGTATCAGCATCGGAATAGTAGTGGTTAACGATGTTCTCTTTACCATTTTCGAAACCAGCACGCAGACTTAAAATAGAACATTTAAAAGTTACACGAACTGTTGTTACAATAGACCAATTTAGATGCGTGACAATTTTCTGTATTATTCGCCCTAATATTTACAAGATGAAGGAAACAAAGGTCTTCGACTGAATAGTAGGTAATTACATTTAATAGTTCAGTATTTTTATTTGAAATAAAATAAATTAGACTGTAAAATGTTTACAAAATATTGAATTAAAATATCATCAACCGTGCTTTCCCGTAACATAGTTCAGGGAGTAAAACAGTTGAAACTTGAATGGTCCCCGATCACTTCGGCTAATATTACTTTTGTGATGCTTACATAACGTTCTGCCACAATTCATCTCCATATTTCCTTAGGAACAGCTGGCGAATACTCTCGTGTATGAATCCAAACTGAATACAAGTCATATACTTCTCTCAGTGTTCTGTTAGTTTAATAATTGAGAAAATTTCCCAAGTGACACTTTTCTGAACTTAATCAAAATTAGTAGAACTATGACTGTGCACATAGTTCTACTAATTTTTATATTTCAAAAATGTTAGTGTGTTTCTCAGTGATCTAGTTGTTGTCCTGAATTTGCGAGAGAATAAGGCATAATCTAATGTTTATTTATTAACTTGTTATTGACACTTATGAATTAATACATACAACTAAATGTTGCTAGAGTTATTAATACAACACTTTTAATTTGAGATTAGTGAATGATCGATATATACTCGAACATAAGAAATTTAACGGTTACATTATAAAACTCACCATCTTAGCTGAAATTTGTAGAATGTGTTACCTTAGTGGGTAATTAAGATATTCATATGCTTATTTAGATAACACGACACGCGATCATGCAGGAATTATTAATTAGATGGGAGCAATTTAGCGCGGTTTAGTGAGTAAACACACGACTCGAAAAGGTGGTATTCGAATATTACAGAAAGGGATTGAGAATTAGGAAAGGTTAACCGGTGAAATGCAAAAAAGGTTATAATTGGCATTTGGATTCAAAATTTAGTTGAAAGTGTTTAGGTAATGTACAGTGTCAACTTGGTTTTGCTCAGAATAAAATAGTTATATTCACTAATATAAATTAACTGTTTCAGAAAAATAAGTCAGATGTAATGTTGTACATTGCATCATTGACTAGTCCGCGTTTTCGCGCGCCATTTCTAAGCCATCATCTAATAAAATTTGCAGTTCCAACCGTATACCCTTGCATAAGCCATGGCCGCCGACTATAAATCTATCTATTTGAAACATTTGCTTTAGAACATTGCCAAATGTGTTACCAATTAGCAAGGGGTGATTCATTTCGATATGCTCTTTCTTCTCGGTCTTCTGCTCGGTTCATTTCATTTGGGGTCGACCACAAATCACCCGAAACTGGACGTTTTTATGGCATCAAATCGCCCAAACATACAAATGTTGCCAAACACACTTATTCAACGCATAAGTGCTATCTGCTAAGATAGTATTTAAATATAATGTGAAACACTTTATTTCTTTTAGAATTTTTTAAAGTTACTCATTTGCATCGGTAGTTAACAAAGTTTTCCTTGAAAGTCTCTCCTGGGAGAAACATATACATTACTGTATTGGTCATTGAAATGAGATAAAATGTTTACCAAGAAGTAGTGAAGGAGCTCAGAATTACTATTGATTTTTGCTACATTTCATTCTGAATAGTAAATCTGTCTAACGTACTCGATTAATCTGTTGAAAAACCGCTGTTCATTTGAAAACCTAACTAGCGCCATTACAGTAAATGTTGCAACTTTATTTTTGACACGTCGTGTTAGTGCAATTTAGTCCAGTTCAGTAAAACCTCTTCTGACTTCATCAAAAAAGAATCAAGGATTCAAAATTTGCTGTACAGAAAAACAGCGATAATGAACAAGTAATTCCGGTTTAACAAATCTGTATGACATTGCTAGATCGAGTTATTTTGATAGAGAATATCCATTCTACAAGTTGTATCCTTTTTCCAGCTGTTCTACCACTAAGATAAATAACCGTAAGTTTTTATTGATTCAGTCGCGGCTAAAAGATGTCAGTTGGCACTCGACAGAGCGCTGCCTACGGTAGTTCCAATCAACCAAAATGATTCATTTTCACTCACACCAAGGAGCTCGACCAATCCATCTTACATTATCGATTTAATGATGAAATGTTACTATTTTCCTTTGAAATAATATTAATCGGAATCTAGAGATGGAATAATCATTCGACGATGATATTTTTACAAATAGTAGTAAGTATAGTTGGGCAGCTCGGCCCGAAAAAACGAGCCCCATGTTGAAATTCGGGTTTGATCTCAACACGAAACCCGAAAACCCGTTTTTGCCACAACCCTTTTCAACCCATTTCACGAGTTTGGGATAAAACGGGTCAATAGCCCAACTCTATTGGTGAGCATATCAATTTTGCTGTTAGCAGTGTTTTGAAATTATTCTGTATAATACTATTTATAAATTTATACAGAATAATCTTTTTTTTTAAATTGTAGTGAGAAAACCCAACGATTAAGCCATGCAACAGACAAACCCTTTTAAAAACTATTGAAACATTTACTATTACCCTCAGACAACAGTTTTTGAACCACAATCATTATAATTGTCAATGAAAAGTGCAAACCATCAGCGTGCCCGGGTAACTTTTCCATCTTATATTGCTCCTTACGAATTGGTTTATACATTTCCTATTTCCGTTACCAATAGAAGTCCAAGTCGTGTGCTGTTCCCAAGAGTCATTAATTTTCTTCGCAGTCTAACACTAACATTCATCTATCTTACGTTATTGATCGCTTTAGAATCTTCTCGGTGTTCGGATGTCACAGTGGCCACCTAAGAATGCTCATAAGTTCAGTTGTTTGAGATTATCACAATTCATAATAGGGGATTCAGCTTGCCTCCTCAGACTGAACCCTAAACTGTGATCAGTCAAACCTAAAGTAAAAACCCTGCAACCTAACAAAAAGCAAGTAATTTTATTGAAACATTCATTTTCTTTTCAAGAGTTTCAAGGAAAAGAAGAATTTTCGACCTTCTTCTTTTTTATGGCATTCAATGTTGGTCTTCCTTCTTTATCGCCGATATTTAGTTATAAACTGTCGTTTTGGGAATTAGCTAATGTTTCAACAACTGAACTTCCAGATCGCAAGTTTTAAGTTCAGTTCAGAAGTACCCCGCACCACAAATGAAATATAACAATTTTGTAACAGAATAGAATAAGTTTTGTTATTACTTTTTGGTACAGAGCCGATGATTAATTATCGATTGATTGTTGTTTTGTCAGCAGTCGTCTTCATGCCTTGTCGACTGAGTCATGCTTAAAGAAGTCGCCAGTTTTTACGAGTTTGTCATTAAAGTAGCTGAAATAATCACTTCTTCAGTTATCGTTTACACATCATTTTCTTCTTTTGTTGAATAATTCCTATATTACTGCATTTGAGCATTTTTGCATTTTTTATGCAGTATGCTACCCGTGCGAAAAAGAAAACGATTCCATAAGTTTTTAACTAATATCTTTGGGTTTACTTTTATTTTGGAGTAATGTTAAGAAGTATTCAAGTCCTTCAATTTCAAATAAGGGCGTTTATTCGCGGCGTTACTTCTAGTCTTAACATATGTAGTTACATACAGTGCAATGCCTTCGGCAAAGTCGGCTTGGGAACCTTTTGAAAGATGTCAGAAATGTTGATTTATTGTAGAAAAAAATGGAAAGATTTACAACTGTGTCATGCTAATATTATATAGAAATAGCCAATTATTATTTTACCTTGTTAGAACATCCATTCATTTAATATAATTGTTTAGTAACAAGAAATAAAACTTTTTGGTCCTCTAGAATCTTCGATTTTTCGGTTTAGTCCTAGTAATTTCTGTTTGTCATTCTTAATTTAAGTTTTATTTCGTAAATATGCAAGTACAATTAGCTTCCTTTTTCCCGAAGATTAGTTTGGGCTTGAACCTATAGGCCAGTAGTAAATGTTTCAAACATTGGTATATATTATCGTACAAGGTAACTGGAGTTACTAAATTCCATAAAAACAAAAGTATTTTTAAAACATTACCCCTTCTCTAGTTTGATGGGATTCTCATTTCTTTGTTCGGCTCTACCTAATGTCTTTGTATCTGTTGATTTACAACTCACAGCAGACCGACACCACCAAAACACGGAGGTTAATGGTTCAGACCCAAGTCCTCTTGTTAGCAAAGTACCGCCTCTTTGAGCATAATATTTGGGGAATGCTTATTGTAAACTTGTAAAGCTTGTGGGAATCTTTTATAGATTGTTTAAAAACATTTGCAGAACAATTGTTGATTTAGATTACTTTTGAAAATGTTTTGAATTGTCTGTGATAGTTATAGTCGGCGGAACAATCGCTTGCAGCTAAAGGTCTAATAAATTCAAATTAGAGCATATATTTGCCCTAATTGTTTTAATAAACTCTAATCAAATTGCTGTTCGTACCGTAACTCTTGCAAGCGATTAGTCCGCCGACTATAGTATACTATATTTGTTTCAGAAATTGGTAATCCTCAACGCAAGACACTATTGGAAACATTTACTTTTGTATACAAAAGACCATATTTGCAAGATAGAATAAGGTTTATTATACTAATATATTTTCAGCCTTTGATGTTATAGCCAATATGCGGTATTCATATTTATTTCTATTACTTTTATGTCTGGAACAAACATGCTCGCTTTCATGGCTGTAAGTGAAATTTTGTTGATCACATATTTAAAAATACAGTTTTATGTTTTGATAATTAGCTATGTTCCCTTTAGTCAGTAACTACTAGCGTGGTTAATCCAAAGTTGTCTAAGTCTTCACATAGTGGTTTCGAAACAACCAAACATTTGAATAAGCCGGGATAAAAAGAATTATAAATTACAGATCTATTGGCCTAACAGGAGCCCGCGTGGATCGGCATAAAATAAACCAATCATGCAGGAATCTGACTGGACTAAATAGGCGGCAAATTAAGTGAGTTATCTGTGAAAGGTTATTAAACATTACTGGAGAAATGTGAACGGTAATCCTAAATACGGGCACATTCCAGATTCTGCAAACAATACCCACAGTTAATGGATAGTATTCGAATGGGTGCGATGAATGCGTTTGCGGAATGCCAATTTCAATTCCACCGACGAAGGTGAGTACTTTTAAGCAGATTCTGCTTCTTAAACATCCCGAGGCCAGATTCCTTAACATCAAAGTCCCGAGACCAGTCCAAAGACATTTAACTTGTAGATTTTGTTCTTTGTGTCTTAATTAGTTGTCTCGGAAAAAATAAATGTTCTATTCTATTCTAAAATGCTGTGAATTTATAATGACGGAACTAATCAAATACAGATTGAATAGGCTAAAAAGGGAATGTTTCACAAATCTTTAAAAAGAAAACATTTGTTGATCATCAATCGTTTTTCTTTTTTCTCTGGTTAATAGAACATTAATAATTGTTGGAACGCTTTTTAGGTGGAATTGTACGATTGTGGATCCTGTAACCCGTCAAGTGAGTGGAATCGTTCTCAATGCCGGAACTAGGGAATCCGCCTTTGTCCATGCAATATCCGCGGCTGGAGTGGCTTACAAGTAAGTCGGTTGCAGTAAGAGATGGTTATCGGGCCGGCCAGGCCTGAGTTTTAAAATTTCAGGCCGGGCCGGTAACCAGCTCCGGTTACAGTTACATTAAAACGTGCTTTACGAAGGTTATTAACGAGCGAAATGAACCACTCATTAGTAAGGATTACTTAAGAGTATCACATTTCTAACAGAAATTTACTTTCAATGATATACTTTAGAGTTACTCGCGACTGTGCGAAGGGCATAAATGGAGATCAATGTGGTTGCGATCATTCGAATAAACAGGTAATATCAGAAAACTACGTTTTGCATTAAAGTTAAGATAAGCAAATCCTCTACATTATCATACTTTACTATTTAACTGGTAGCTTTCTTATTTCAGGGCTACAAGCACATGGGTTGTTCTGACCATGTCCAATATGGTATTGGAATCTCCAGAGAGTTTGTAGACGCTGCCGAAAGAACCAAAACGAATAATAGATCGCTACTCAATTTGCACAATAACAGAGCTGGAAGACAGGTGCATATTGAATAAATTAACAAAACACAATCCACCATCTTAATGAATTATTGAAACATTGCGAAAAATGTAAACAGATTTCTTGGAAACAATTTCTGGACCGTGAATTTAGATATTTAGTTGTTCAAGACAACCAAAAAAGGTAAAGTGAGAGTGAATGTTTCACGCCCTTTCTAGATAACAATGCAAAATTAATTAGTCTGTATTAGAGATGGGCATTTTGGGCTGGATCCAATCCAGCCGAGCCCAGCCCAGCCCAGCCTAAACTCCCGTCTTTGAATGAACAATCATGCCCAGCATAGCCGAACGTAGCGCAAACCCCGCCCAGCCAAAACCCAGTCCAGCCCAATCCAGCTGACTTAAGCGCGCACTTTGCCCAGCCCAGCTGCCCATCTCTAGTATGTATGTTCACAAATTTCTCACGCTGTAAATTAAGGTACTCGAGAAAAGTCTTCGTCGCGAGTGCAAATGTCATGGGATGAGTGGAAGTTGCGAGATGAAAACTTGTTGGGATACAATGCCGACATTTAGGTACGAAGCTTAATAGATTCATTACTTGTACCCTTCTATAAACAAATATGAGAACGCATCAGTTGAGCAAGCTATAGTTTTATATTCTACCTTTCAGCACTAACAATATTATGTTTCTAGGGAAATTGGAATGCTAATCAAAGACAAGTTCGATGGCGCTTCTGAGGTATGGTTGGAAGAACCAATGGTAACAAAATATACTTATTACAAACATTTGCGGAACATTTAAACATATTCAATGTTCTTACAGTATTTTCTTAATTTGTGTGTTATCTTCAGGTGGCACTTGTCGAGGAGAATGCAAATGCGCGCATCGTCATGAAGAACAGTCAGTTTAAACGACATACTCACGCTGATTTGGTAAGTTCGCAGAAGATTAAGTACTATGAATTATATTAGTTTGAAATAACTAGTTTACAGTATTTTTAAAAATGTTCTAATACTGTGAAACATTTACTTTTCCCTCGTTAGTAAATGTTGACAATGGGACTTATCACGATGGAAATGATCAATTAATATATACCTCTTAACGATGTATTTAGGTTTACATGACTCAGTCTCCCGACTATTGTGACCCCGATTCAGAAAAAGGCATATTAGGAACAAAGGGACGAGAATGTAACGCAACTTCACAGGGAGTTGATGGATGTCAACTGGTAAGAATAAATAGATAGTAATAGCTTGAGATAACCTTTTATGGAAAGAAGAAAGTGGTGAGCTGTAAAACAAACACTTCAGCAAGGGGTATTTAAGAGACCGACACTGCTAATTTCTGTTAATCCTCACCGTGGTAGTACAAACTAGAATTGGACGGCTCGGATCGTTTCAACAGTGTGCACTAGAGTTGTGCGTTTCGACCCGTTTAACCCCAACCGGGTTTCGGGTTGAAAGGATTGGGGCAAAACCGGTTGTTGGGCTTTATTTGGCTTAAAATGCTTGAAATAACTAGCAGTTAAGCACAAAAAACGGGCTTTCGTTTTGAGCTCAAACCCGAATTTCAATCCGGGGCTCGTTTTTTCGTGTTCGAGCTGCCCAACTCTAGTGTGCACTGGTGTAATTGGCTCGGCTGGGCTTGGCAACGAGGCCCCGCCGCCCATCTCTTGTACAATCCAACATTAACTTTAAAGTATTGTCATTTTTGGTGCCTCTCACTTCTTTCGATCGACTTGACCTCTAAAATTATTATCTTAAACTATATGATAAACCTATTTTAAAACAAATTTTAGCTCTGCTGTAACCGTGGATTCCAAAAAGTTGTCAATTATGTCGACGATATGTGCAACTGTAAATTCCACTACTGTTGTAGGGTGGAATGTGAACCTTGTCAGAAAAAGGTCGAAAAACATTTCTGTCTTTAACCCTTAAACTTTGTTATATCCCAAATCCCAAAGAACAATTACTCTCCCATCAACAATAGCCTTATTCTCAATAATGAAACATTTTCATCTTCACAATCTGTGCATTATCCCAAATTGCAATATCAATCAGATTCGAAAGTTGTCATACCTCATATTCTTCTAATGATCATATATTAGTATTACATTTAAAACGTTTTTAACTTTTTGTGGTACTTGTTCGACCTACTCTTAATTTGTGCATTACAACATTTGCCATTCTGTTCTTTTTTGTTCGTGTGGTCTCAATATTATTATATGAATATTTAGTTAATAAATAAAAAAATTAAAGTTATTACTACACATATAAATGCAAATCGTTCACAAGTACAGGTTATTCCCAGGATTTTGCAATAGTTTCACGCTAACATGTGTTAGGTCATAGAAATATCATTTGTCGAAACTTACAAGGTTTGTTCTCAAACGACTACTCGATGCGCATCTGAGAGTATAGTGCGTACCAAAACCTAGACCGGAAGCGCCGAATGTCGGGCATTTTGCCAATTTCTCTGAATTTGCACCCCGGCGTGCCTCAACATACATGCAGCGCTTCCGGTCTAGGTTTTGGTACGCATTATAGTTCAACGAATCATTTATAATAAATAATTTATTTGGATTCACTTGAAAGACTACTGAATACAGTATACAATTGTGAAAGAGCAACTTT
>JAQGAV010001686.1:0-19393 GCA_034691345.1 Phasmarhabditis papillosa
TTTTCGAAACCGATCAATAATGCTCCAAATTTTTAAAATTTTCCAAATTTTTGGAATTTTTTTTTGAATTTTTTTTTAATAGTTTTTAATTGGAAATTTTGGAAAAAAAAATTTGGAATTTCGCAATAGTGGGGCCTGGAGGGCCGGCCCTTGCCACCCCTGCTTACCATATTTCATTAGTGCGCGATGCTAATTCTGTGTCTTCAGTTGCTTCATTTTGTATTACATTATATTATTCAGCAATGGGTCTATCGGTCGATCAAGTGCTATATTTGCTTATACAGATAACTGTAACATTATACTCAGTAGTGCTGATATGAATACAAATGTGCGGAATGTTCGGTAACGGATTGTCTTATTAAGTTAGTAAATTATATTTGCATTGAATCTTTACTATTCCTTTTAGTGTTGTTGATACAAGACTAATTTTATAGTCATAACTCAGAATAACATAAGATAGACTACTTAAAATGGATAATTTCAACACTTCGGGCAGTTTACTGCCAACAATAACACAAAAATGTGATTATTACTGATAAAAAACAATTTTCACCGAAAACATTTTTAGCGGAAAACGTTTCCATGCATACGACCTCTGGGTGCACTAATCCACGTTTATATTACACTCAACTTATATATATATTGGTACTATTGCATAGCCCATAGTTTAAACTAGGGAAGTGAGTTTTTTGTGAGACATTTGTTCAATCGCTTCAGAGAATTATGGGACTGTGACTTTAGGGACGGTTCGTGAAACAGTCCCTAAATCACCAAAAAAATGGGAACCGTCCCTAAATCTCCAATATCTACTCAACCGTCCCTAAATCACCATATACACCTTAATTGAAACAAAAACGTTTTTGAAATATCTTCAAGAAGTGTGGTTCGAAGTTATTCACAGCGGAATGTGGAATCAGTTTGTAAAGAACCTCCATCGATCCACAAACATTTCGAAAGTTACCACCGGTGTGATATCTAAACTACTATCTCTTCTTGACCACGTTGTCAAAAGTCTCTAAATAAACCATGTCCAAATAACTAGAATATTACGTTTAACTTTTAAAAAAGTGCCCATTCCTTCAACCCCATTGCTGTCGTTGACGAAGAGTGAATGCCCGCTAGAACAACGAAGACAAACTTCCGAAACTACAAATCGTATTGTTTAAATAGAGTGCTAATAATCATATCCTAAAGAAAACAATACTCTTCTAAAGCAAAAGCTTTAGACACTTGAAGCTTCTGGTTAGTTTTTATCTGTGTGTTCACCTCCCTTATGAAACTGTGTCATCTGAACTCATTATAATTGTAATATATTTATTCATTTATAACAAATAATTTAGGCAATTCTGAGATATTTCGGCATTTATTTAAGTTACAAACCATAAAGAGTACCCGTATAAACTAGAATAAACTAAGTGAGGATATGTAATATAAGCGACTGAGAATTAGCTTTAAAGAGACAATTCAAATAAAAATTAAAGTAAGACAAACAATAATCAAAACGTATTTTTAGTTGCGTAGTGTATCTTTAGTAACCCGGAAAAACATGAGTTTTGGCATTTGGGAATTAATTAAATAACTTAATAACTTAATGTTATGCATATAAACCGGTATATAACTAATTCTGACAAAATAGCTACTTTAAAGAGGAAAAACTCTGGTAAACAGTTAGTTTGTAGAGTTGTTTTGAAGCGAGACTAAGCTATTACTAAGGTGAGAACTTCATAAGTATTGCTGTTGAGAATGCAAAACATAATATAAAAATAGATAAACAGGGCTTAATATTAATAATAAAATAGATAAACGGGGCTTAATATTAATAATAAAATAGATAAACGGGGCTTAATATTAATAACCACCGGTTTGAGTTTCTTTTTCCAATTACAATAGCCGTAGAACATGAATTTATAGAAAGAAGTAGAATATATATCAAAGAAAACTGCCTTCTATACGAAGAAAAGCAATCATAATTAATTCTAATCCTATTGATTGACTGAGACTTGTCCTATTAATTCGAATCTTCCGACTCTGTGTCTGACATCGGCAGTAGTTGAATTGTTGGTGGAACCTAAAAGAAGCCTACATTCTAAAACACTATATTTACTATAATAAGCTTATTTTAATACTCGACCCCTTTAGTTATCTTCTTCTGTATTTTAACCCTATGTCAGTTCTTACAAGTAAAACGTGAAAAATGTCTCGTTTGATTATAATTTGGTGCCATGACTTCCCATCCCCTTTATGATACATTAATTTTCTGAATTATCTCAACTTATGAAATGATATATTTCTCCGATATCTGTCGAGAAGAATATATGCCTTTTAGACTAAAAGGCATATAAAAGTTTTAGTTTTGAAAAAAACACATTGAACATTGCTCACCCCATTACTTCCATGGAGGTCTTCATCCTCACTGTCGGAGGGCGGTTCTAGTCCCTTTTCTAGAGCTTCTTTTCGAATTTCATCTAGAGTTTTAGGAGTCTGATTTTTCGTAGGAACAATAGGTTTGTCGATAGACCCACGAGATTCCTAAAATAAAACAAATACAATAATGCATTAACTCATTATCAAATTGCCCCTTCCAGGTTTATATAGAATTGCTTCTCCTTAAATGTCTTCCAGTTTAGAAAATTGCAATTGGTATTTTAAACGAAACTGTAGAACCCCAAATGCTACTCTACTTTTTATAAAGTATAGGATGTCTCTGTTACAAGATATAGTCATAAAAGTCACATTTAGCTAGTTAATACCTAGTTAAAGGCACGCTACACTCAAAAAATCATTTCGAATTTTATTATTTAAGATTAATCTGCTTGAAAAGTTATTAAAAATGATATAAATAACATAAAAATTGACCAAAAATTAACGATTTTACGGTAGATTGAATTTTTGGTGTTTCTGGTTGCACCTTGGACGACTACGGTAGGATGATTTGTAGGTAATTAGTTATAAACTGCATTAAAAAAAGAATTTCGACCAATTCTTCGCGGATGGAGGGGGTTTCACCCAAAATAATGGTAGAAATGTTTTTAGTTTTTCAATTTTGGTTTAATTTGACGAGTTATACAAGTTTTATAAATTTATGCAATTGCCGCATGCTAACCAGAACTCCGCCCACTGACAACCAGTGGCAGCATTTTTAAATGATCATAACTTCGTTCAAAATCATCGAAAAAAAATTTCATCTTCATATTTCTATTCAGAATGCATAGCTCTATCAACCAGAGCATAAACATTGGCAAGTCAATTTTGGGTGTACCGTGCCTTTAATAGAACCATAACTTACAGAATTAACTTCAGCAATCCTTAATCTTATCCAATTGGGGTTTTGTTCCATCATAAGCTGCATACCAGCAACGTTTGAATCGAATTCGGTTAATAACTAAAATATGTATTAAATTACATAAGTTAGAGGTTCTTATCAGAATATTTGCTCTTTCTTCTGGTAAAACATTGCTTTTCTTGGTTAGTTCGGAATATGATAGCCTACTAAAAAACAAAATTTCTCACTCAATCAATATAATTGAAATATAGATTTACTGTGAACATGTTCTTCTTAAATACAAAGTCACATACCATTGTATTATTATTATTATAGTATTTTAGTATTATTTAAAATTAGTTAATATATTTTCTCACCCGTTGGTCCATTGTGACATTGTCAACTCTGCCTCCTTTTAGATTATGTAGGAACGCTGCCATTTGTGAAATATCAGCAGGAACTGAGTAAATGTATTTATATATTAACAAAAGCTAATTAAATGATAATAAAGGATAAATGCCTCAAATGGTCAACTTTATGGAGGGATTGTTCGTTTTGTGACTATGTAAATCATAAATATTACTAAATGAAATATCCGAGAAACAGTTTAACTTTAGATATCCCTTGTTTAAAATAAAGAGAAAACATCATTGATTGTAATTTAAATAACTTACAACAGAACTTCTTTAGTCCTAATGCATCTAATGTATAAGGTACTGTCTTGGGTGAATACGGCAGTCGTATAATTGCATATCTAGATTTCGCAGGCCTACCTTGTTGACCAATATCCTAAAAGAAATAGTTAACATAAAAGATTACGTGGATAAGATTTAAGAGCATAGACTATTGAATTTATGATTACATATAAATATAAGTAAGCTAATGTTATGTACTCAAATAATTTGAAATAGTTCCCGAGATTCAAAATAACACAATTCGAAAAAAATACAGAGTTTTACAGTCGTAGCGCATTATAAAATCATTCATGCATTCCAAGTATGGTTTTGCTAGTTTGGATTCATTAGAATATTAAGATTTATAGGTCACCCACCACATTTTCAAAAGTTTATCGTATGACCTATACATAGCGCTATTTTTTCAAACTTAATATTTATATCTAACTATGCATTTTAATGATATAAAAAAAGAAATTCAGATCTAGCATAGTTGGGAATATGAGAAGTGAGTCTGACTGACACACACACAACTTTGTCTTTTATATAAGATTTTAAGTAAATATGAGGGGTTATTGAATGTTCATCTATTATTTATTCTGTATTTCCCAATTGAGTGATACTATACTTACAGTTATTATCATATCAACAGCTGTTGCAAATAAATCAGGAAACGGTCTTCTTTTTATTAGTTTTACTCCTTCTAGAACTGTTTTTGTACACGGCGATAAGACAATAAAAACAAAATCCGATGAATGTAATTGGTCAATTAACCAACGAGAAGGCATCGCGCCTAAATATAGTCAATATATATAAAGTTTATAATCTACGAAGCGGCATCATTTCCTGTGAAGCCCCCGATACAAAGTCAATTTTGTTCAAACGTTGGCAGGAGTGATGTTATATATATAATCTAATATTATTATACTTTTTAATAATCATACCTTGTAAAACAAGATCTTCTTGATCTATAACAACGTTAACTCTAGCTGAAGATCTTAATAAATTACAAAACCGCAAAACTGATTTTGAGTGTAGTTCGCAATCATCAGAATATAATACCAATACCTAAAAAAGGTTAAGTTGTTAATTGTTGTTTATTAAACTATTGTAGTCAATAGAAAGGATATATTAGTTGTTATAGGACATATTGTTTGTTAACCGTATACTCCTCATACTAGTCTAATTAATACCTTTGGTATTTTCCTTAAACTGTGTTCTTCAGATCTTCCGTATATTATTTTATATCTTTTTAATACAAGAAAACCGGCAATGGCCATGGCAGCTGAAATACATAACTATTTGTGCATATGTTGGACAGTGCAAACAAGGTCAATGCAACCTTTTAGTTGTACTGAATGTTAGTATTCTATATTTTAATTCGTAAAGTCTATTGATCTGCTGATTATAATCATTCGTAACATGCTGTTTGTTCTCCCGTGTTATTGTAAATTTAGTATCTATCCGAAGAAAGAATTATTGCAAATTTCTTCTCATTCGCCGCCACCACTCCCTGGGTGCTGTGCTATGAAGTCCCGCTTCCTACGGTTCCCTCTTATCACTTCTTCGCTCCAAATATCTGTGATTTCGTGTTTCGTATAATTAATAAACAAACTTTAAACCTTAAAATACTTACCAATAAGAATAGAAACTAGAGCAAATACAATAAAGCCATGTGAATCTTTTTCCACATATAGTTGGCTAATGTTCCAAGCAACACTCCTACGGTCATCAAAAAGAGTAAAGTTAAGCTGAGTATGAAGACACATCTCGCAATTCTAAAGAATATAAAGGAATGCTAATATAAAATGTACATAGAGTACTAGTTAATATAGATATAATGTAAGTTTAATTATAGTTGTAAGGCTAGGCAATTAAGTCCTTTTAAAAGTAACAATGTAACATTACTGACTAACTTTTTTGGTAGTTCACCCCAAACTCATAACATATTAATAAAATAACTAACCTCCTGCTTTGGTTCACATAATAAATGACAATCGTGTCTAGGAACGAAGGCAAAAATCTCGTAGTTCCCGTTTTCTGCGTTTTTCCACTATAAAAGATTGCTATTAAAGTTATGTTAGAAAAGAGTTGAAAAGAGTTTTATTTCCAATCAGTTATAATGACATATTATAAACTAACATGACAATATTTAAACTCTTTTCTGCACTTGAAAACAAGCTAGAGTAGAATTACTTTGTTTTCTTAATATTTGGTAAATATAAAGCCCATTGTTGCAAACTGACCTTGACTCCAGTATGCGGTGGATACACCTCGAATGACTTGTGTAACTTCAAACCATTCGCTGTTCTTTTAAACAAACTTATATTGTAGTAACGAACTGAAATGATAAAATGAGACTTATTCTCTATATTCAGAATAGTTAATATACGACACTTTTTAGAATAAGGTTATTAACTCGAAATACTGGTTTTTAACTTTTTTAGGGCAATGCAATCGATTAACAATTGAAAATACAAAATAATTACTAATCATTTAAGAAAGATAGCATAAATAGCAAACCTTTCACCTCCGGTGGTCCATCGACTCTCAGCCAAATACCGTCATCATCTTTCATATCAACCGATACCATAGGCGACCATTTATAGTCAACAGATTCATTTTTACGACGGTTTTTATAGAATTCTGCTACTTTAGGAAAGATTTGCGTTTCTTTCGGAATACTGAACAGAATCGAAGCACTGAATAAGGAACATAGTTAATTTTAGATTTAGGATAGAATTGTAACATTAGCTTAATTATTTTTAAACTGTCGAATGTCAGCTTTTGGAGCATAAAATGGACTATGTTTCCGCTAAACAAGCAATTTCAATAGGGTGGATCGTGAAGGATTATGTATTTTGCGGGCTTGTGTACAGTTAGTAATAAGGAACTTACACACAATTCTGTGGAAATACAGTAACATTTAGCATATGCTGAGATAGACCAAACATACGAAAACAGCTATAACCATACCGAAAGGGAACCTTAACAGAGAATTGTTAGATCAATATTAACGCCTAGAACTTTCAATATAAAGAGTAAAATAATTGACACGATCACCAAAACACAGTATTTCCTGTAAAATATTTGGAACTATTACAAAAACCTTATGTACTTGCTGTTCCAGACAATTCAACAACAAGTTGACTTTAGTTTAAATATATTTATATAATTAACTTTCAATATGGTCAATGTCGTCTACTAATGAGATCCGCATTGATCGAAAATAGTAGTTTCCCAAACTTTAATTATATGTAACCTAACTTACATTACTATTTTAATAATCTGCTTTTATTTATTCATTACTATATTAATATATAATACAATTGTTAACTAAAATACCTCGACTAATTCTTCTTTAAGAGTAACACCCCGACACGGCCATGTCCAAACACCATTTTTCACCATTCTAAACAACTAATTGAGCAAATATCTTGAAAAGAAAATAATTCCAAATGGATGTTTGAATGGGCTATCTCAAACCTCGTCGTATATTTTCAAAAGCTCATTTTGTCAATGATATAAAAATTGTTATCTATCATTATTATAATATTACTTTAATAAATAAAATATGTTTGTAAAACCTACGATACATTACTATGACAGTAGGCATCATCTTGAGAAGGTGCATGTACACACTGAAGTCGCATAAATATAGCAGTTACAGGCTCGTGAACAACAATAGAAACATTAGTTTGTACATGGGGAATACTAAAAGTAAATATAAGTATACATATTATATATTATTACCAACATATAAGTATTATTCTAACGGCAGCAAACATGTAAGATGACTATTATCCATTAATTAAAAAGTTAAAATCTTTTGTTTGTTAACTTCTTCATTATATAATATAATATAATTTATATTTTCAAATCTTGCTAACTTATTATTAGTGTAGCCGAGAGTTTCAAGTTTATATAACTCAAATGAGAGTTGTTAAACAGAAAGTAAAATGTTTTAATATTGATTTCTATAATTTTGTTAAAGAAGAATCTATTGTTGCTTGAAATGAGACTTACTGATCCTTTATAAACACAGCTTGCGGCGTTACATACAGATTAAGAAGACCAGCTGGACAGAGGGTTGCTTCTAAAATAAATACAATAAAAGAGTAACAACTTAAATAATTAGAGAATCAACTTAAAATCTACCAATTCAGATCAGAGGCAAGCTACTGGGCACTAGTTTAAAATTTTTTGTTCAATTTTTAGAAAGAGTAGAACTCTTTGTACGACTTCTGTTATATGTCTCCCTAATAGCCTTGGCCCCCTAGAATGCTCGTTTTGCTATAAAGCCACTCAAAGGTAGATGTTAAAAAAGTTAAGTGGTATTCAAAATCGTTTTTCTCGTAAAAAGAGTTAGAAGAAATATGTTAGTACTGCCATAGCTGTTTGTTAACAACTAAGTTCATAATAATGTTGCTACCACATTAAGTGGGCTACAAAAGTTGTAAATAAATAAATAAATATATATATATATTTACGATGTTTTTATTGGTTTTTTAATCGAGGTTTTTTCTTAGAATCGGCTTGTTTTTCCAAATTACGATTATCTTACAAAAGGGTTTTCCATAAACTATATAAGAAATAACTTAATAACAAAAATAATTGCTATTTCCAGGCAAAAAAATAATATGAAACACGAATTTATGCTAGTAAATAGGTTAGCTTTTAATATAAATATGGAAGCAAGCGATCTTTGTATCCGAAGGCAGTATATGGGCCTAACTGACTGAATATTTAGGTATAATACTGGTAAGACAAGCAACTTTCTGATTCTCTTACTTTATTTGTTAGCCATAACTATATTGTATTAGTTATTTTATTCCTTGGAGCAGGTACTTTATCTGTTAAGTAAGGTAACCTATTTTAATGTTTTGGCTACTGTTACAAAACATCCCTAGCACTATAGCAAAAATAGAAATAATATACTTTTAGCAAATATCCTCATAGTTTTTTATAACCAGCTTTTATAATAACTAAGTGATGTTAATTACTAAAACAGATGCTATTATAATTACTTAGAACTCTATAAATATTCTTGTTTTGTACTCTTCTATTGTTTTGTCATATGCAGTAAAATGCAAACTTATATGAAAGTTAAAAGAAACTAATTCATTTGTGGTAGATGAAGTAGAAAAAGAGTGAATAGAAAGATCAAAAAATATTGCAAAGTTTTGCAAGTGCATAAGTTAGTATATTTCAGTAATATATATATATATATATATATATATTTATACTCTTCTATTTTAAATAATTTAAGGAAAAGCTAGGAGAATATTGTATGCAAACGGCAAGAAGTGAACCAAGAGCTTGGAAAGAAAGCATCAACAATCAGATAGATATAATCTTGAGAATTGAATAAATATTATTATTATGTTATATTATTATTTATTTTAAGTAATACATGTATATAACATGGCCCGTTACAAGAATGCTTAAGTCTCTACTTTCAAATGAGATTTAGAATGAATAAGAAGAATACTCATTATAAAGACAAAATATACTTACCAGGTTGGTCAGCAGTGTATCTATTATATTGTGGTAAGCATTCTGATACAGTATGATTTAATAAAGAATAAGGAGTAATAGAAGAATTATAGGGTATTAAAACATTAGAATAACAGCTATCATCTGTTGAATAACATTGAAGAACTAATTGTGATAAGATGAATAATAGAGACAAATTCATCCTGAAATAATTATTATATAATAAACATAATTATAAACATAATTACACATTGAATCTATAAAACAACACTGTTCTCTAGCACTTGCTAAGATACATTATGTACCGATATTATTTAAATATAAACGTAAGACAAATAACATTTAAAACTTACATAACAAACATATTACTTTTCTTTTTGAAGAAATTACATAACACTGGTTCACTAAACCGTCAACTGTGTTTATATATATTTCATTTTCAATAAGGTAAGAAGAAATTTAGCTTTTACTTTTGAGCGTATAAAATACTTTTAAAAGATAAAACCGAAACCATTAGAGTGAAGTGGAAGCAGAGTTTAAAACAGATATATTTGCTAGATAACTATTGTTGTAAAAGAAGTCATTTTGTAAGTGAATACAGTCTATCTAAAGGACATTTGAGAAGCCACTCCACAGCAATCTCTTATGTACAAATATTTTGTTTATTATAAATATACAGAAAATTATTTAATAAATATAATCTAGAAGTGAATACATTTAATGTTAAACGTATTTGCACCTAGCTAATAAGCTACTATTGGGCAATATCCGGTTACTTGTTATAGTTTATAGCAATGTTAATCGAAATATGCCGATAAACACAAAACTAAACCACAATGATATTTAATCTCTTACTACCAAATACATAGAAATTAGACATTTTTAACAGAAGTTTATCGGATAAACTATTTTAGAAACGAGAAAAGATACTGTTTAATAGTACTTTAGTTACTCGAAAAGCAGTTAATACAAAGGAAATGTTAATAAATTCGTGATTATGAGAAATAAAAGTTGAAAAACCTTTAGTAAAATAAAAGAAATGATTTCTTAATACAGATGTGATAAGTTTGAATAAATAATGAAACCTTAGCCAGCCTGGGCAGGTACCGATTTGTCATGAAATGACTAGCAGAAGTTTTGTAATGAAAACTGTAATTTTAGAAAACATACTCGAAATACAATAAAACTAATAATTAGAGAGCCCACCGAAGCATAAATAGTAATTATAAGACAATATTACCAATCCAGGCACGTATTTTGTTAGAAACATAATAGTAAACTATTTAAAGGGGTTTAGGGAGAGCTAACGCGTCAATATACGGTAATTGGGCGAAAACAGTAAATTTGTAAATTTTGATCAAAAGTTCACAATTCTCAAAAAAAAAGCAAATTATTAGATAAACTTTTGTCGCTAATTGGATTGGAAAAGAATTTCAAGGAATTTCTCAAAAATAAGCTAGTTATAGCAGATAATCACGTTTTTACTCATAACTATTTGACAAACCTTTGTAAAAAGGGAGTTTTCATCTTGAAATGTGTGCGATACCGTGTATTTCTCAGATCCACAACGATACTTTTCGAGCATTATTTGTAGATAATTGCTCCACAAAAACACGTTCTGAATAACATTCGAATAAGTTCTAAACATGTTTAATTATATAATAATATATTTAAAAGTGTTCAAGCTTGTTAACAAAATATGTACAAATTGTCTACAAATAAAAAACCATCTAAAATTCTCGTTCTTTTGCCGAATTTGGTTATTTTCATATATTTAACAAATTTACATTTTAAAGATTCAAAAAACTAAAATAACAATATTGTTTTGACACTTAACGCTGACCATGTGTTGCAAATAAACAGTGCGGGTACAATAATAATACCGGCATGTCATTAAATATATTCCCAGGGGTGGCCAGTGTTTTTCGTCTCCTAAAGGTCGGAAACACTGACGCGACGCGGCCCGCGAGCGGTCAAGTCTATAAAGACCGAGCAACACTCAGTACACAACATGGGACGGCACAATTTACTCAGAATAAAATGTAGACCTCATAATAAAATAAAAGACTAAAAATAAAGAAGAATTCTGTGAAGATATAGGATAATTCGCTGGAGAATAACATAAAATATCTTATAACATTTCATTTACAGAAAGAACTTTTGAAGAAATTAATAGATTGTTAGCAATTCTCAAATATTTCGTTTGCGAGAATATTGTAAATATTCATCTGGTAGTAAAGTCATTATATATTTCGTTGGTCTGGCAAGATTCTATTAGTGTCTAGGGGTTTTTGTTTTAGAAATTTTAATGATATTTTAAGATAATGGACGTTTCTTATTCTGAAGTATTGAAAGGAGAAAACCCAAGTAATGCCTTTTTTTTAATATCTTATCACAAAAATTGATAATGACACTGTTAAGATTCCGGTATGATAAATATAGTAACCAACAAAAATATTAGCAAATTAACATACAGGAAACTTTATGATTGAAGGAGTCTTTATAAACTGCTAAATATTTAGAGTTGTTAGTTTTTGAAGAAATGGCGATAGTGCTCTAACGTTATTCAATTGCTTCCAGGATCGAAGGCCAAACTATGCAAAACTACTTTTGTTATATATTATAATATTTAAAAATATAGCTAATATATTTACCAATTCTAAATATTTGTATCCATTACAGCAAATAAACAATATCATTATGGATTAGGATTCCATAAAAACATAAGCCGGATAAGACTAAGCTCTAACTATTTCAGATAATTGTAACACTAGTTGAGAATACGCTTTTGCTAGGCGCCTTTTTTTTAAATGTAAATATATATTGCTCTGTTTCTTTGAAGTCTACTCTAGATTTCTGTTACGTTCCTTTATATATTTATCTTAAATTATTTATCTTTATATATTTTTGTTAATATGAATGTTTATACAATATGCCATTACTCAACGTTAATGGAACACCATTACTACTATAAGGTGCTACTGGTCTTGGTCAAATATCAAATTAGATACCACTATATTATTTAATGTAATTAATTATAAATAAACCTAAAGCGGCGATTTAAGGTATTTTTTGTGACTTGCTTTCTTGTGTATTAATAAGTCTAGCAATGCTTGCCCATGCAATATTAATACGCCTTTACTTCTAGAATATTGCACACTCCATTAGTAGAATTTTAATCACGAAAATAGGTTAATTTCTTTTAAATAATAATCTTAGATGTAGGTTGTTTTTGTTACTATTGACTTTGAACGTTAGTTTAAATGATAGTGTGCATTGTTACAAACCACCGTTGGGTAGCAATAATTCGCTTACTTCTCTGGCTTACTTTGGCGATTATTTGAAAAATCAAATTTTTTCTAAATTTCAATCTTTCTTTTGCGTGTTTTACCCGTATACAAAGATAAACATTACAACAATAGAAATTTGTGACTGAAATAAAATATTGTCAGTATTTAAAAACTTTTCCTCTGGCGCTCGTATTACAATAACTGTAGGTTTCTTCGAGACAATGTTTCGGCCATTCAGTCCGGAATTTTCTGAGCAGAAACGGCTTGTTTCTAACATTTAGTCTTCGGGTGCACGAAACATTGGATAAGTATGCTGTTGGTTTCTCAAGCCTTCTGCAGATACGAGGAGTCGAACCTATTATCTCAAATCCTCGCGGGTCAAGAGACCTAACTAATCATTAGGCTAAATAACGCAATGCTAACAACACCTTAAAAGCAAATTTCATCCTTGTCATCATCCAAAAATATTGTTTATTCATTTTTTTCAGTAAAAAGGAAGAGTAGAATGATTTATGGGGCTTTTTAAAAGCTCTTTTATGGTCCACAGTAGTTAGTAGTATCACAGGGGAGAGCAAGACACATTGCCCTAAAGGAAAACAGCTATAGACTTCCCATTAAATTAATAAGGCATCTTATTTTGACATTCTTTTAACAATACATAATGTTCTCTAATATTTATTTGAACTAACCGAGTGAATGTATAGTGTTTACTAGAAAGTAGATTATATAAAATTATTATTTTAATCTAAGCTAAATATGTACTGAAATTTCAGTTCCCGCTTATACAAATTGCAAATATTATTCTTTCTATATTTAGCCATTTATTCTCCTTTTTAATTTCATGCTTTATTCTACACAAATAATTCTATCTAATTCAAATTTTACGTTTTGATCAATGTCGTCTACTGACGAGCCCCGCTTGATCGAAATTACTTCGTCTAGACCTAGGGGCGAAACGAAGTAATTCCTCATATATTTATTACACCATAGCTTATTATCACAATAACAACATTTTTATCTCTTTTCTTTCGTAACTTTTATTTATTTGATTTAACATAAACTAACTTTGTATTGCTTGTTATACAGTCTTCATTCCTCCATTTAATTGAGAAGCCACTCTTTACGGCCTTAACACAGTTCCCCATATTAGTATTGGGATAGGCAGTGTCCCAGCTGGTGAAAGAGCTAGTCTAAACATAGACAAATCTGATAATGAATACAACATTACAGCATTAATATATATATCGACCTACCGAGACATCGACTGTATCCCATATGTAAGACTTTGATTGTGCTTGATAGTTGAGTCCGATGTGGAAGTTCATTTTATCTATTGGAATACCGAGTGATTCCAAACGACTGAATATTAGAAGATTCTTATAATATTAAAAATATAACGTTATTTCATAATTAATGTTCCACTATTATTTTGCTATTGTTTACCGGTTTTCTCTGCACCAGCGATATGCGGAATTCCGCATTCCGCGACTTTTTTGGGTTCAATATTGCGCATCCGCGTACTGCATGTTTTGGAGAAAGCTCCGCAAAGCTCCGCAAAGCTCCGCCAACGTTTCGCTAAGTATAAAAGTTCAATAACTATATAATATAATAAATATAGTCTATATTCAAATTTGTTGGTTATGCGTCACGCCACTGTGTAAATGTTTGAGTCTAGTACAATAAAACGCTTGGGAAAGCCTAGAATTCTGTTTATACTGATAATTGACATGAAAAGACGGCGTTCCACAAAAGTTCCGCATTCGCGTTCCGCCCCTTTTGAAAAATGGAGTTCCGCACATCGATGCTCTGCACCTAAACTACCTACCAAAAAAGATCTTTATTCTTGTAAAGTTATAATTAAGTATTATAATTAACCTATTACTCACCCTTTTGCGTATTTATATAAAATGTCCTGCTTTTCATAGGAGTTTATATAAATTAACATTCCTTCAGTATTGGTCAGATGACCGCATTCGCCCCTATGAAAAAGAATATTTAAAACAAAATACTGCTGGATAATACACAATCGCAGAATAGCCGTTTACAGACATTTTCAGTTAGTGTACATTTCACAGTAAAACTAATAAACAATACTTTTAATATACTAACTTGTTTACCGCTAAATAATAAAGTATTTATTTATAATAAAGTATTAAGTATTTATTTTATTAACTAACTTCGAGGTTTGCCAGTCTGCATCTAGTTCTGTTAGGAAGTAACACTCTCCGAACCTGCGGTAATTAATAACCAACGGGTGCCAACCGTCGGGACAAATACAGTTGCCTGATTACAAAAATATGAAATGATTTTAATAATTAATTCAATTTTTGCAACAAGTCATTAACAATTAGAAATCAATACAATTAGGACATTTTCAAATTTCAGGTTTTGTTGAAGATTTGAAGCCATTAGGTATCGAAAGTGATACTTGCTCAAACTTTAAATGAAATTAGAAAATATTTACTTACATTGGCACAATGCATCTTGTAGCTGCTCTATTAATATTGGATTCTGGTAAGAAGTAAAGTTCATTCTTGGAGAAGCTAATTCACCTATTTTAAGAACAATATCAGTCTCTTCTTTCTAAATATTAATTTGATTACGAAATTTATTAATAATAACAACTTTATACATTGATTATCGGAAACAGTTTTCAAAACTTGTGAAAACGTATGTCCTCTTACAGTGATTGAAAAAACAACAAAACATATTTGAAACTAACAATAATTTCCACATGGAGAAACGGTTACTTCTTTTAGTATAGGGTCAGGACAGCTTAAAAAAACTGTCTAAATTGTAAGTACTTGTATGAGTGTGAAGACGTTTGGGCACCCAACAAATGCAAAGCTTAAAACGATTCTACAACACGGTTTTACCAGGCTGTTTTATCTCAGAGAAATGAACTATCTTAGATTATTTAAAGTATTTATATATATGAAATTGTAACAAACCTGAACAAACGCTACAGTAATGATATTATATCCAGATGATTTAAGCTGACTTGCCGTTCTATAGGGGTCAGATTCACCGCCAGATCTAAAATATGTGCTCAATTAGGATCAAGAACAGACAGAGTTATTTCAATTAACTAAATAAGCTAGATTGAGTATAATAATCTAGAGCGTCCAATACAAGTTGCTACAAGTCTTGTGCTATAGTTTACTACTTTTTAAGTAAAGAAAGTTACTAAACGATGCAGATTCACATATTTCTTCTATATGTAAAAGTAAATTGTTGAATATTATAATTCAGAGTGTTAGAACTAATGTTTATCCTAAACGTTTAATTAGAACCTACTTATAGGCTGAACTATAAACAATGATAACTTTCTGTACATTGCCACCTCTTCCGCCTTCCTCTACAGATAAACCTTGTGCTGAAAGAGATAGAGCCCTAAATATACAAATAAATACTTTATACTATACTTATTATTATTAATATATTTATATTTGGGATACACAATGGGTAAGGTGATGTTACCACACACAGAGCTGGTTATCCGGCCGGCCCGGCCCGGCCTGACTTTCAAAATTTCAAGCCGGGCCGGGCCGGTAACCAGCTCTGACCACACACACAACGTTAATAAATAAGTACTAAATATAATATAAGTATAATACTAATTATCATTAATAATGTTTATTTATAACTTACATTTCTAAGTTAACACTATCCGAATTGTCTGTTTGTAAATCAATTAGTGCTTCTATTAAGTCATCTTCGTCTTTAAATTTGCCAACATTTGCCACCATCTAATATTGTTGTTAATATACATTAATGATTAATAAGTTATTCTTTTTCTCTTTTCAAAAAATATAACTTTACATTAAGATATTTACTTTCTCGGGCGCTACTGCAATTCACAAAACAGTTGTATTTGTTCTAATGAATTTAATTACCGTTGCCTTCTCTGAGAATGTGACAAGTCCTACTCTAATAGATTTCTTTACAGATCTATCGATAGTCATCTGGCCAATTAACGTCATTATACTCGCTTCAACCTAAATATCTTGGAATTATTTGTAAATAAGCAACAAACAGTTCGGTAGAGACCTGAGTTAAAAGCTTAATATTTGAAAAATAATATAAGAAAAATTGTCTACATTTATATAATTCGTATGTATTATGGATTTGCAAAAATAAATAGATAACTAATTTCTATGTTAACCTGCGCTAGTCCACTAGGACCCATACTTGCCGATATATCGAGAGCTATCATTATGTCTATCTAGAATGAATAGAATACTAATTATTAGTTATTTATTACAAACAAAGTAGGAATATTAAACAACTGGTTAAACTTTAGGTTATTCAAATGCATTATATTATCAAATCAAAGGAATATTAAACAAACTTTCAATTGCATTATATTGAACTTAATTTGAGGTCTAAATATTCTTCTTTTTTTCATTTGTAAGCATTTGTATAATAGTTACTAGCAATTGAATAACCTACTAAAAATAGTAAACTTAACTATTTAATATTATTTATTAATGTAAATGACTATATCCTACCCATGTATCAGGTACATAACAAGAACAGTTCATGTAGTCAGCCTCAGTAATAATAGGCGAATGTGTTACACGACCAGAAACAGTTGTTGCCTGTATTCACTATTTTACTTAAACAATTAAATACAGGTGGGGGGGGGGGATTTTTATGGAAAATGGGTATTATTTAACATACAATAGTGTTAAAGCCATAAAAAGTAGGTTTACTATAAGAAATTTTCCCTTTCTAACCCCTGATTCCGTTGATGATCTAAATAGATTAAAGGAAAAAATTATGAGATTTCACCTAATATTATATGATCTAGCAAGATCTACGTATGCGGTCAAAGGTAGTTAGATAAAGAAACGATATATATGCTCATCCTTTATTACTAGTGTTGGATAACTATTTTGGAACAGTGGTTAATAAAATTACTCTTTTTCACTGCTGCTTCTTCCATATGTTCTATATTATCCGATGAATATTAATTTGTTTACTATAAACCACATACCTTAGCTCCCCCTGACTTAGTTGTAACTGTAGTCTTCGGAGTAGTCTGGGCACAAGTGTATTTTGTGGTCATCGGAATGTTTGCTGAAACAATATAGTATTAGATGAAATAAATATAAACTTATTAATTCATATAATATTTCTACAATCTTTCGGTAAACGTGATTGGAATTGTATTTATGAATGAATTCTCTCACCATCCCATGAACATACTCCATTATTTATAATAGACTGAGAAACAGCTGAATTAGGAGTGCCGATTGATGACAATGGAATAGAGAAATACTAAAAAGCTAATGTTATAAACACCCTCAAAATAAAAGTTTAATTTTATGTGAGATAATTAGTTTCTTCCGAAAAAACGTTCATAATTATTTATTGTATATAACTATAGAGTTACTTAGTTTAACAAATACATAGAAGGATATTTCAGTTGTTGTGATAGTTTTAACTTTCAGAAGGGAGAATGGGCCAGTTCGCTTTATCTTTAACACTCAGGTTCCCTGTCTTAATAAACTCGACCACCCATAATGTATACCTTATTGTAAGTAAGTGACTTAAAAGCAGATTCTGGCAGGTTGAGCGACACAATATTCAACTGGAAACCGGCTTGTTTTATATTCTGTGATACAGAAGCGGCGGCAGATATAATAGTGGCGTTGCTATAATAATTAGCTTAACTTTCTTACTTTAAAAAAATAATCCTGTTGTTACAAATAAAGGTTGGAAAGTAAGAAATCATAGCTACCTTTCAGCAGTAATAATTACAAGTCTTTTTTGTACATCGGATCTCGGTGGAAACACATCGTTTTTCATGTAGTTTATGTAGACAACTTGTAGCATTCTAAAAATAAATTATGCTATAGTCCATAACAAAAAGAAGACTGCAGTGCGCGGTGTTGTGTGAGATTTGGAAAATCGCTCGTTCTGTGGCAAAATTAGAAAACCATTATATGGTTTGAAACGTTTTTTGTCATAAAAATATTATTGTACTAGTTTTATTTTGTATCATATCAAAAAAAACAAATACGCCATTGCGGAAGCCTATGTATACCACCGCGCTCTGCGGTCTTTTGTTTGTTATAGACTATATCTATTATTTTACGCTATTTATCTTATATATATATAACTTGAATTTAACGGCAAACCGTAGTGTAGAGAGTTTTTAAATAGGTTAATTTATTTATAGTTTATAGTTTTTATAACATATATAAACTAACTCATTGAGATCTCCCTTGAATAAACCTCTTCTGTTGGATTGAGTCTTTAAATGAGCAAACTTTGTTGAAAGAGTGGGTCTGAAATGATACAAAGAAACACATAGAATACATGCTTCAAAGGTTACGGTAGCAATTTGTTTTAAGGAGCATATATCTAGATATAGTTAGTATGTTTATCATATGTAGAAAAACTAAGAACCAATACCCTTCTCAGATTGTTCAGTTTTCCTACAAAAAACATGGTTCATTGCTTTAAAAGCCTAGTTCTTCCAATCTTAGAATATTCCTCTGAGGTATTTTGCCCCCTTAATAAGTCAGAATCACATATGCTTGAAAGTGTTCAACGAAGATTCACAAAAAGATTGTTACCAGGAGGCGAGTACGTTACCAGGTTATCAAAATTAGGTCTCAAGCCGCTTTGGTTTAGGAGACTATTCAAGGATCTTTGTTTTA
>JAQGAV010001687.1:0-19388 GCA_034691345.1 Phasmarhabditis papillosa
CTTCGTTCGGAGTTGATATGGGTCTACAACCTACTTATTGGGATAGAATTAATAACTTAGCCATGGGAATGTCTTTTGTTATCGGAATGAAATACCATAATAGACAACTAAATCAGATATTCAGAGATAAGTTTGGGTTAGTTTGTAAAGATTTGTGACAAAATTAACTGAATTGAAAAGTTTCAAATTTCACCTTCTTTGGTATATACATTCATTAACAATGGTTCATTCAATAACAATCGATAGCAGTAAATTATCGTAATTCAATAAATAGCTTCCGTTGAAGTTATAGTATGGTTCAAAACCAAGACTACATTGCGCCGTACTCGTACGGTGCGCGGTGGTGTAAAATTTGTTCAAAAGTTCTCTCGCCCGGAGAGAGGGAAAGCATTTTCAGCAAATTTGAAGGCAAATTTTGCAACACCGCGCATAGAATGGAACCGGCGCAATATAGTCCAAGTTTTGGAACGAACTATAGTATTTTGAAAAGGTATATCAAGAAAATCTCTATAAAAAATTGTAATAAAAATAGTTTTTTGCTCAATTTGGTTCATTTTAGTACATTTGGCTGCCATTTATTGACATTCAAGAAGCGTTTTAATCCATATTTATATTTCAGACCTGAGTTCCCGGACGTAGAAGTTAACTCAGGAAATTCGGACCTAATTTTGATTTCGACAGATGAGTTTATCGACGTGAATCGACCAATTCTCCCAAATCTTGTTCATATTGGTGGATTGGGCCTGAAAAATTCGCATGAGCAACTGGATAAAGTATGTAAATCTGTTATGTAACTATAAAAAACTACTAATCTTTATAAAAATGTACAGCAAACATCATGAAAACATCGACATCAAAACATCAAAACATCGAACAGGTCGATTTCCCCAAAAGTCAGCCCGGAATGGCCCTTTGAATTCCCATTCCTGATCAAGTTAGTTGCACTTCTAAAATAACCTCATCGAACATAGAGAATGTTGAATTCAGGTCTTCGAAACCGAAATGTCAAAAGGCGAGCTCGGTGTTATCTACTTCTCTCTTGGCACAATTGTGAACACTACTTTGATTCCTAATTTTGCCTTAAAAACTGTTTTGGATACTGTGAAGAAGTTCCCTAAGTATCATTTTATAGTGAAATTAGATAAGTACGATAAGGTTAGTTGCTAAAAATGTATAAATAAATACTATGGTTTAAAGCTGTCAAGAGGGACTTGGGACTAATCAATTTAGTTTATTTAATTTCAAATCTTAGTATGAAACATTTCAGCTGCTTAAACTTTCAAATACAGTTCCTTACTAACTAGGCCAATTTTCAAAAAACCAGTCTTGATTATAGTTGCAATATACTAATAGAATATAATAGATTAGTATATTCATGTTGGAACACTAGATCATTTGTTTCACTTTTGTTGATAGTTCACTTTCTTGATCGTAGTGTTCTGGAGGAACTTGAGCCGTTGTTTCCGCCATACTAACAGTTATATTTTATCTTCTATTGAAACAAAATGTTTTTTTGCCTATTATAACCATATAGAAGTATCAAATATTTCAGTTCTCTTTCGACTACGCGTCCACAATTCCAAATGTCTTCATTACTAGTTGGGTCTCTCAACAACCAGTACTTTTAGGTAAGAATCAATTCTTGAATTGAATTGTTAAACATAATTCCATAGTCAACGGACAAATCTCATGTAGTTTAAAGTTCTTTTTATTATAAAGCGAGCGCACAATTATATCGGTTACTTGTACATTTTCTTTCTATTGCCGCTCTCCTTCTAAATTCTACAATACACCTTGCAAGCTATTCATCCGTCGACTATACTTCTACTTCCTTCATAAACAATAGAGAATCAATATGATTGATTTCATCAAAGCCCTAAACTTTTGTTAATAACACTCGATGTACCTTCAGCCCATCCTCGACTCCGTGTCTTTATTACTCATGCTGGTTACAATGGTGTTATTGAGGCAGCAAGAGCTGGAGTACCTCTTATAACTATGCCATTTATGTTTGATCAAACTAAGTAAGCTACGGGGTACTATTTAAAAATAATCAATACTACGTTATCACTTGGTGAAACTTTTCAAATTCAATAATCAGACGGTAAATGTCTTGAACAAAAGGGTTAAGTTATATTAACTAGATTTATTTTACATCTATAAAAGTAAGGCATCTAACAATAAGTAATCTCAAACTTGAGAAATCTCACAATGATTTATATTGGCAAGCTGGTTGAAATGAGGAATGGCACCTTAAAAGAGAACTTCTTAAAGAATATGCTTAAAGAAAGAAGAAGAAGAAATTGAAAAGAGAAGAATGAAGAAAGAAAGAGTATTCCAGAAATAGTCGAGCAATCGCCGCCAGTGGCTGGGGTATCGCCCTTAGAAGACAATCTCTCAGGGATCAGCCAGAGGCATTAAGGGAAGTGGTTGAAGAAATATTGACTAATAAAAAGTGAGTGTATTAAAAAAGTTACATAATATACTAATAATTATATTTGTTTTCCGAAAGTAAAATTAAATAGAAATTAAGAGCATAGTATACTAAGTATATTGGTATAGTATATAGAACAGAAAAAAATTGTGAATATCTCTCATAACTTAGTAATCGCTGAATAACATGTAACTGTTCTCAGAATAGTCATTTTTATAATAATACATACTAACCTGGGCATTCTTATTTCAAATTTGAATACATTAATTTATGGGACCATAATTTGTAGTTTTTTGCTTAATAAATTTGTAGATCCCTTTCTGAACATATCAGCCTGTCACCCGGTCCGTTTGACCTACACCCCCGAGTTTCCTGACCAATTTGGTACCATTTTTATATTCTTTAGATACAAAGAACGAGCTCTTCGTATTCGTCGTCTAATCCGGAACAAACCTTTTAATGCAACAGAAAGACTGGTTAAATGGACAGAATTCGTATTATCAAATGGCGGACTAAAGGAACTGTTAGTAGAAGGAAGAAATCTAGACTGGTTTACCTACTATAATTTAGACATATTTACTCCATTCGCTTTACTATTTTGTATTGGTTTATATATTATTTTGAAACTTATTGTAATACTATTTAGCAACGCAAGGGGTTCCTTCAAGTTAAAAAAAGATTAAACTGTGAGACTGTGAACTTTTTTATAAACTATTTGAAAAATAAAAACAATAAATACCCAGTATATTGAGAACAAGTTCATAAAAATTGCAGTTTAGACAAGGTAATGCAAGCAACAGTGAGATCAATAGAATATAAAATATTCCTACATTTAATACAACCATCAGATTGGTTACAACTACACAATTCACTAAATATCCTGGCACAATTAGGGTCTAGTGGACACTTCTCGATGAAATCCGAACCATGGCGAGGACAAATGAAACATTCAGCATCCTCTTTGAGACAACGATCTTCGATTACACGATTGAGAAGTGATCGTAGACGAAGAGTATTCATGCGTGCATCTGCGTATAGCAAGGCCTGAAATATTATATATAGAGTATAGATAAAATATATGATATAATTTAAATGAGTAAAAATAATTTGCATAGCTCCAGCGTCTACAACTTTCTCAAATATAAATATTACATACATTACACTCAAATGAAAGATAGCAGTTTCCCATTAGTTGTGTTGTGACTGATCGAGACATACGCTTAGTCGTTAAATGTGGACCATCAAACCAACTTTGTCGAGAAAATGAACTCACTTGAACCTGATCTTCCATTTCTTCCTTGTTCAAAATATCAGCCAAGTCGCGTAGCTCATCTCTGACCTCGTGAATTCGTCTGCTGATGAACTTCAGTAGTAGATGAACATTTGTTGCGTTGATAGAATTATGATTGAGTGAAATGGCGGTTTCCTAAAAAAAATATACTTATAATAATTGCTGATATAAATGGATGGTTAAACTATCTCTTTAGGTTTACTAATGATTATGTTGAACCAACAGAGAGACTCGTTTGAAAAAGTTCGAAATATCCGTAAAACTTTTAGTAATCAGCAAAAAAAATGTTGTAATATGCTTTTTATGTGAATACTGGACTTAAATAGGTGGTTTGCAAAAGCTAACATTAAGATCTAAAATACGACACTAGATATAAATACCTACCAGATTGTGAACTTGATGATGCCAATTTGAAGGGACAAAAACAATTTGGCCAGCTTCTTGGACTAGAGTAATCACATTAGCCTATAAAACAGCATATTCGAGGTAAAGAAATCGTTCACTAACCTCAGCCCATAAATGATCTAGTTCTCTAATATCTTCAATAAAATCTTTTCCTTGTTGAAAGACTACTTCATTTCCGGGAGGTACGAAATACCATAACTTCCGACCGCAAATATTTGCTGACCAACTGTGCGAAGACATCACATCAGAATGAAATTTAGTCCTTAAATAAATCATTCATAAGATATCCAACTTGAGAAATACTTTCAGAAACATTAAAACAACGTACCAAGTTCCTTTCTTCCCGTAATACATAAATCGATAATCACCATCGATTGGATTTGTAGGCTCCTTAGTCCATGTCTCGTTATTCAACCAATCTGATTTGAGAAAGAGTGGCATTGAATACATACTGTCGCCACATCTAAAAGCAGGTGATGAGATTATACATGCATTTAGAGAGAATAGCTTGGGAGAAAAAAGATGCAATGCATCTGTATTTTCGCTCACTTATGGCTACGAAGGTGGGTGTATTGCTTCTCAACTCAATTAAACAGATCTGATTGGATTATTTTTAAAGGCTACTGCATTGTACAAAATATCCACCAGTACAGCATGAAAGTTCTCAGACATGGTAAATTCCAGACTCCACTATAGAGGTCCCGCATACAAAGGACATACAAAATAACCTTTGTTGAAAATGCCAGTCCTTCAGATAAAGATCACCCTCGTGGTTGACATCTGTAGCACAGCAGTAGTCTAGATACTCGTGGAGCTTCATTTCACTGCAGTTTCCAGTTTTACTTGATATGACTGGAACGGTCTCATGACCTAAACGACAAGGTAATAAAAAGTAAAGTGATATAGCTAACCATAGTTGCTTTTTAAAAACTGTTCGTTCGGGGCTCCATTAGCTACCCATTCTTTCGTTGCAGCCCATTCAGAAGCGAAGGTGGCGTCAAGGACTACCGGTCGATTGGAGATTGCATAGCTGAAGAACATATCCAGAGAAGAACGGGTTCCATTTGTGACCACATCGAAGCCGATTGGCTCAGCTTCCATATACAGGCTGATCTCACCTGAAATTTCAAAATGTTTGAACAGTAAAGACTACCTAGAATAATAATTGGTTTATTTAAAAAAAAAACACCTTTTAATTTCAAAGTTTTTAAAAACGATTGTTGCCAAGTGTGCACAGTTAGCGCCCTAGTTCTAAAAGAAGGCGCCAAACAACATTTTCAAAAGTATTTACTGCATTTTACCGCATTTCTCATTTCTTGCGATTTTCTGTTTCCTATCTTATTTTAAGCAATATATTTATAATATTATAGCATAACCAATGGGCGAAACGGACGATATTGAATTGGAAAACCACTCCCTAGATAAGGAGAACCAGGATACTGCTCCATGTAACGAAAATTCCGGAAAAACTACTGACGAATCGCCTGCAGTATCCGCTGAGCCGGGTTTGTTGTTATCTATATTTATATTGTGTAATTGTTTTTTAGCACAGAATATTGTTACTTCTTGGGAATATGAAGTCAGCATGGGTAACTGGGTCCGCTACACCCAGAATATTGCGGACAGGCTGAATGCGTAAGAACTCATCAGCTATGTTTTGAAATATGACAATATTAAGTGCCAACACTAGTGATTCGGTGAAAGAAACAATTGAAGAAACTGATGTCGAGTTTGACCTGGCTGATATGCGCCAGGTGAACATGGTCACCGGCTTCCGAAGAAATATTCGATGCGTAGTTAAATCGGAAGGTACTTTCCCAAATTTAGCAACATGATAATTATTCCTCTTCAGAGTCCTATTTTGTGTGGGAACACATGAAGGGACGGCGCTATGCTCCTCTGCCACGAGTTGCCCAGCAACAGCTTGAGGAATCCTTGGTTGGAAGATTTATTTGGACACAATTTTACAACTATTTTCAGAATGAAAGCAAAAGTACTACTTCCATTACACTTAACGGCGAAGAGTACGATGTGAACATCGACGACATGAGAATGAAAGGTGCAAAGGAAGTTCGGGTAAGAAAGAATTCATTGTTCGTCAGTTTATTGCCTTATATTCAGCTCAGACGCACAGAATCGACAGCTGAAAGTTCCATGACCTCTCTTCCAGTGCCAACTGCTGAGCGAACTCGCGGAATCACTAAGCGCAGTGGGAAGAGTGTGGATTACAAGAAGGATGCTACGGTCGAAGAAGATGATAATGTAGGAAATGTAATGAATAACATTTTAATTAAGTTTTTCAGGATGATGCTGCCGAGCCTGTTCCCACCAAGAAAAGCCGCGGACGAAAGCCAAAAGCGGAGGATGACGACGATGACGAACAAAAGCCGTCTAAAAGCGGTGCGATATACTTTTAAATTTTTTTATATTTTTGTCATAATTTAGGTTCATCCAAGTCAGTCTCGGGGTCGAGGAAGAGCACCAAAAGGACAATTATCTTGAAGGGAAGAGCTCCGGTTGATCCGGAGTGCACCGAGAAGGTCAAGACTGCTCACGTACTCGAGGAAGGCGACACCGTCTGGGATTGTATGTTAAATCAGGTAAAACTATGTTTGTTTTCATTATAATCTTTATTTTATAGACCAATATCGCAAATAACAACAACAAGTTCTACATTATCCAGCTTCTAAAAGATGATGATAGCGCTAACTATAGGTTATTTTACGATATCTTCGAGTTTATTCGATTTGGTTTTTCAGTGTCTGGTTCCGCTGGGCTCGAGTCGGTTACAGAGGACAGATGAAATTGGAGAAATATGGCGGTGATCTGGAAGCAGCCAAGCGTTCTTTCACTAAAAAGTTCAGTGATAAAACAATGAACGACTGGAGTGATCGAAACGATTTCGAACCATATCCTGGAAAGTACACCCTTATTAAGGTGAGTTACACTCTAGTGCTTATCTTACTAAATTATAATTTTCAAGATGGATTACGCTGTCCCTGATCGAAAACCGTTCGTGGATGCTGATGGTGAAATGAAGGAAGAAGAAGACGGTGAAGAGCCAATTCAGGTATAATCTAATATTATAAATGTTTATTTTATTTTATTGTTGTAGCTTGAGGATTCCAAGCTTGATCGCCGAGTCAAAGATTTCCTTCATCTCATCTGTAACATTCAAACTATGGAGGAAACTGTTACTGAAATGGAATACGACTCTGCCAAAGTGCCACTAGGTATGGTTTTTTTAAAATACTTTATTGTTCAAGAATGTAATTCAGGCAAAATCACATCGGAACAAATTGCCGAAGGATATCGTCTGCTAGGAGAAATTGAGAAGTTTATCAAAAAGAAGACTTTCAACAAGGATTTTATTGCGACGGTCAACGAATATTATACCAAGATTCCACATAACTTCGGGTTAGTTTGTTTTGTAATTTATCTGAATATATTTTATTGAACTTTAGGTTCAAGCAGCCGCCATTGATCAAGACTGAAGAAGCCCTACAAAAGGAATCTGAGCTACTCGATGTTCTTGAAGATATCGAAATTGCGATCAAGACACTGGAGTCAGGAAAGACAAAGGGAGATAAGTACGTTCATCTTTCAGAAACTAAATATATTTATCTTGATTTAGGCGTGCTGTTGTTGATCGGTACTACGATAACATGAAGTGTGAGCTAACTGTGTTAGGCAAGGATGACTCGGAATACCAGGTTAGCTTAATTAGTTGTTTCGCTCTTACTTTTTTGATTTAGATGGTCGATCAGTATTTGAACTGGAATCACGGATCCACGCACTCTTATAAAATGAAAGTGCAGAATATTTTCAAAGTTACTCGTGATGGAGAAGACGAACGTTTCAAAGGAGACTTGGGCAATAGGTATTGTCGAAGCTCATATAATATATTAAATTTCCATTTTTAGGCAGCTCCTATGGCATGGTTCTCGTCTCACTAACTGGTATGGTATTCTTTCACAAGGACTTAGGATTGCTCCACCCGAGGCCCCAACAACAGGTCAGTTGGATCTGCTTTCAATTGATACAGTGGTATTTAGGTTACATGTTCGGTAAGGGAGTTTACTTTGCTGATATGGCTTCGAAGTCAGGAAATTATTGCTATCCGTCGAACAACAAGCCAGGAGTACTGTTATTAGCAGATGTCAGCTTCTTTATTATTATCTTTAGCTAACTTCCGTTTTCTAGGTAGCTCTTGGTGAAACGAACGATTTGCTCAATGCTGATTATGATGCTCACAAGTTGCCATCCGGTAAACACAGTACGAAAGGAGTTGGTGCATGGATTCCTAATGAATCTGAGAAGAGAGTATTGTAAGTTACATTGTCAGAATGTCTTCTCGCTTGGAGTAATTTTATATTGCTCCTGCAGTATGCCTATCACCAAACATTGTAATATCGTGAATTTCAGGGATGATGGATTGGTTGTTCCTATTGGTAAACCAATCAAAGGCACCGATAATCGTGCACTATTGTATAATGAATATATCGTCTACGATGTCAGTCAAATTAGGATGAAATATGCCATTGAAGTGGAGTTCTCACTGTAAATTTATCTTGTTTTTCCGGTTTCTACATTTTTAATAATATGTGTTTTGGCGCTGCCAATTTTATTACGGTCATTTTTTTCGTTTTGTTTATTATTGCTACCTCCAGTATGTGTGAATAAATTTCAAATTATGATTTCTTGGATTAATTGATGGATGCGGTTGGTGGGCTGTATGTACTGGAAAATCTATTTTGGGTTGCAAGTATTTTTATCGTTCGCAAATAGAAAAAGCTGTTGAGCAGTGGATCGGAACGGCGTTCGGACAGCCACATTAGGTTGATTTTCTTTTCTCTTCATTTTGCCGAAGTCAGTCTAGAAATTTTAATGGTGGATTGAATTGCTATTTCTTTTCTACAAACAATACAATATGTGATGCACGTATATTTCGTTATTTTAGCATAATACTATTGGGTAGGTGTTGCTCTGCTAACAAACGGCTTTCTTTGGTAGTTAATGGATAATTCGAACAGGATAGTTTCTAGTGGAGTAATTGAAATATATTCAATGGCACGGCACTCCACTGACCTTTCTTAGCTCGAGAGGCTTTGCTGTTATGCGGATGCTTATTGATCGACCTGTGCTATACTGGCCGTCGCTGCTGTCAATTTGTGTTTCACCCCGCTGTTTCGATGTGTTCGTTCGATGAATGCGCAAACGGCTGGGCAGCATTTATGATGAATCATACTTATTCGATAAAATATTTAAAGAACATTTTAAAGTTCTTCATGAGTTAACTAGTTTCGTTGGTTTTTTCTTAGTTTTGAATAATTTATCTCCGCTTTTAGAGCTGTTTTGCATCAAAAAATGTTTAAAGTATTGTGAAATTGGAAAAGTTTTATGATGCTATTAGCTGGTCCACCAATATTTTAATCTCTTTTAGCCTTACCTTTTCCCAATTATGTCAAAATTGAACGTGATTTGAATTGCGTATCAGTTGATTGTTTATCTTTTGATGTGGGTGGAGACCTAAGTGCCAGTTTTCTTAAGATGCCGAGATAAATTGTTCCTGACAGTTCATTTCTGACTCACATATGCATTACTTAATTCTCCTTTTTCATTTATTTTATGAAATGACTACATTTCAACGAGAGCTGGATCGCTTTTCTGCTTTCTTTTGTGAATAGTTTCGAAATTTTATATTCTATCCATATTAATTTCAGCAATATCGATTTCCTTTCATTTACTAAGCAAATCCATCTGGTATATGCCGAGTAGCTCGTTCCCCCGTTTATGATATTTTCATTTGCAGTGACCACAGCTGTTGTTGGTCTCCGTTACCTCCTAGCTCGCCTACTGGCTGTTCTTGTTGCTCTGTTTCCAATTGACGGATTGAATTTTGTGTGGGATGTGCTGTTTTTAAACAATTGTTTTGTTCTTTCCTCGGCCTTTTGTTTAGCCACCAACAATCTTTGATTATTTTAATTACCATAGATTATTTTTATGTCCTAATGGAACGGCGGGTTGTGAGAAAATATATTAATTTTCTACGTTGTCCGTGCGTACGACTCTTACCGTTGTATCTACATATTTGCTTTTCATTGACTGATTTGCTGTGATTTCTCGTGGATTTACCTGCTTGTTGTTTGGAAAACATCTAAGGGTACTCAGCTGATCACGAGTTATCTTCCCACACTGAGTTTATCCACAACATTTATCCGATTATTTTCTCGACAAAGCTGTGATATACTAAATATGATGCTCTACATTTATTTCAAGACAATTTAATGTCAAGAAATAGTTCGTAAATTCTTCAAATTGCTCAAGTTAGGTATCTTCCCAGCATGGTTTTATAATGCAATAAACTATTTATCTAACAAAAAATGCACAACATTTTAGTTATTTGGTTTCCTTCTCTTCTTAGCTATTCTCAACCTGCCAATGTTTAATTCACACAATTGTAAATATCTCGTTATGTCTACGTTTACAATCTGCGCATTTTTGGATTATGCTGGCCTCATTGAATAAATAACACTAAACAGTTATATAATCCCCGAAGCAGCTACCGGATAGCAGTATACTCTTAGAACAAGGTGTTGCGTGTAGTGTGTTCACCTGCGGTAGCTGGCTGGATGCAAGGAACTCGTTTGCGGCAAGTAATTGTCTAGACTATCGTCGTATTCCAGCAGTGGTCCTCGTTGCTGTCCCTTCTATTTTACTGTTTTTGCCAGCTAGCCAGTCAGAAATTCAACTGCTTTACGACTAGAGGAGGAAATATACACCTGAGGGCAATCCATAGACCGTAACCTGCTAACGAGGGCAGTCAAGGAGAAACGAACGAGGAGGTGACAGCGCGCTGGCTATATCGTTTCCGCTCACTGTCAATTGGTGGATTATTCGGTCGCGTGGATAACGGATTTTTCTGACTAGTCTGATAGCTTTATTATTCTCTGGTATACTTACTCTTGTAAGTTATTCTCGCGAACTGTCTCTCAACCTAACTTTTATTTTCTGATATAATATTCATAAGATCATCTTGCTATATTTATTTGCCAAGCGTGGTGTCAGGGCAGTGTCGAAGTAAACAAAGTATTATGCACTGTATTTCCCTAGTATTCACTTAAGAATTGGTGCATTGATTTCGATGACCTCGATATTCTGTTGCTGCGAGAAGATCGTCTCATTCGTAAATGGTGGCAAGTCTTCTCCTCCACTGGATAGGATTTCACCTATTTGGGCATTCGGAGAGCCTAATAGCAGTGGATTTTCCTCATCTGTTATTCCAGATTCTGGAGCGTTCTCCGTTGTCGAGTTAGCAGAAGTATGTTGGTTCATATATAATTTGCCTATTTGTTGCCTGTATTCTTTCTTTGAAGTTTGAAAGATGAAAAATGCCTGTATTTTTTCTTTGAAGTTTGAAATAAAAATAATACTGTGTCAATTCCCATCTTTTTATCCTAATGTTTAGAACTTGAATTCAAAAAGAATGTATTTATCTTCGCGCATCAATTTTTCTACTTGACCTTCTTTTTTAACATGTGCTAATATGACCGTCTTTTCAAGATATCTTTGCATTGAAGAGTTTTATGTTGAGATCATAAAACAAAAATGTATAAGAGGTTATTTTTCTGTTTTTAGACACCCGCTCAGTCTCCTGTAGCTACCCGCTTACCACCGCAATACACAGAAATGGATATGGAGAAGTTGGTCCAGAGACTCGAGACTGCCACCCAGAAGTTGGAGGCTCTCGCTGCCCAGAAGCCAACTCTTGCACCCAAGCCGGCGCATCTAGCCGCATCCGGAGCTACCGCTGCTGCTTCCTCAGGTATTAATTGGTTTATTTTGGTTTTTGGGTGGATACCTTATACACTTATACCTGAAATTTATCGGTATAAGCAAATTTAAATACGGTTATGTTTTTAATGAATCCACTGCTGATAAGTAAAATTTCATCATTCGGGGTGTTCGATTTAGCCGGTCCGATATTACTATTGTTCATTAGATGTGGTTGTGCGACGAAAGCCACTCTGAATATGGTTAAGTGAATCAATGTTATCTGAAAATATTCGTCTTCTCGTATCTAGTCATTCTCATCATATATTTACTTTTTACTCCGCAGAATTGCAAAGATGTTGTAGCTAGTTGTTGCATCCTGCAGACCTTTACTGCTGTATAGCCCTCACCGCTATGCTAATTTGATTGTGCTTATTTCATTTAGCAAAATTGATGATTTATTTTGATGACACATTGCGCGCTGCCGGGATGCATACACACGCAGCCGCCTTTGTATCTGAGGCCGAAAATAGGAAATCAATTATGCATTTTTCCTATTATTCCTACAAGCAGCAGTAGTTAATAGTAGTATTGGTAGTAGTGACTGCCCCTGCCCCCTTCAAGTAGCAGTCTGACGTGTTCCCCGTCATCCTCGTCATTATTTCTACGGCAGTTGACTGGCGTCTGATTACACCGGTTGCTAACTACAGGCAACTATTAAATACTAGTATTTTGCCTGTTCTTCAAACGAAAATTCATATTTCTGAATCCTGGTGCATATTCTTCTGTTTGTTTATTGCTAAGATGAATAGACGACGAATTAGTTCCAAAGCAAATCTACTGATTAGGCTGCCCACAAGATGTGAACCACCGTTCTTGAGTGAGTTGTATGGGGTTTTATTAAGTTCTTGTTGGTTACTCGATACAGTTGAACTATTCCTCAGTTGAATACGCTATTATTTGTTTTTTTTTGCACTTTTTTTCTTCCATGACCGGGACAAATGGACTCGTTTTAGTTAATTGTTGTTTGAATTTCACTTTAGTCGGCCAATTGTTCTGTATTTAACTGTATACAGACAGTATCCATCATGAGAGATGACGATTGTTTTCAAATGTTCTCAAAATTATTTGGTTACATCAATTGTTTTCGAAATAACTGTGAATATGATTAACTTTGACGCAAATTAATTGTTCCATATAAAAGCTGAGCGCGTTGGGTTTTTCTAATTTTTCGTATTCTGTCATGTTCTACTGCACACTTGTAGGTGAGAAGTTATTTAATCTATTTATTTTTGTTTTAATTATCCTGGAAAATCTTTGTCACATGTTTTTATTCAGCTGATAAAAACAATATAAATGACTAATTTTGAATGTCCGGAATCCATAACGGCTCTAATCGAGGTGACACTCAACGGAGGCGCTGAAACCGCTCCCCTGTTTGGCTAACGCATGAGTCTTATAGTGTTGTACCTCCGTGGCCGCGCTCACTTCTCATAAAGCAGCGCGGCAAACCGTCTTCTGTCATGTTTTCCCCCTATTGAAACAACACCGCTCGGTGGATTAAGCGCGTAACACCCAAGGGAAGCACCCTGCGGAGCCACCACGTTCTTCCTGTTCGCTCGTAGTGCGTGTTTTATTCAGATTACGTGTGATTACCGCAGTGTGGAAACTTCTCTGTTCATTTACCCACTAGCATCGCTACATCGCTACATTCTTAGCTAGCAACCTACCTTTACCTGCGCAGTTATAGATGCCCCCTACAGTTCAGTTAGTATCGGAACTCAAAGTGCGGAAATGTGAACAAGCCATAGATGATTCGAAGTTTAAATCATCGGGTTTTCCAAGATTAAAAAAATCCCTCTACACCACTACAATAACTATTGATTTCCCACTGACTGCTGTATTTAATATTCATACCGGCAAAAAATTGACTAAGAAAGGTGAGAATTCTTTATTTAATTGGTTCGGGAGTGGGAAATATAAGTTGATCATTCTTTTCTCAAGAAAGAATGGGAACTATTCGTCTTACTAATGAAAATCTGGTGAGTACATGGGTTGTTTCCTTGGTATTGATTTCGCGATCTTAATTTATTTGTTCTGTATCGTACGTTTGTTTACGTAATGAACTAGAGACAGTCTCTGTTTGGTCAGTGCTTTTTCGGCTTTAATTGTTTGACACCCTTACGGCGGCTTTTACGCAACTCTGCTTACAATAGTTGGCTTTTCAGATCTACTCGCGAATATTTCCTGTGTTTATTGAATTGTGACATTGGTTATTAGTATACCTTCTATCGTTCAAAAGTGTTGCCTTCCTGTTAATTGCGCCTTCACGGTTGATTGGATCGTAGTCCTTTTCGTGAGGATTAGGCCTCTTGCATATTTGTCAGTTATCAAAGAAATGATTTAATCAGTAGGAGGTCTGTCTTGTTTAGTATACTTCGAGGAGTTTATATCATCTGCAGACTTTATTTTTGTATTCAAAGTGTTTCAGTTTGATCGAAATAACATTTTGTTGTAACTAATATTTGTGGTTTGTTTAACTGGCCGACTGGGCTCATCCCATGGGCAAGTGAGTTTGTGGAGGGGTGATCCATACACTGAGTTGAGCGTTTCTCTTGCGTTGTCGGTGAAATGACAACTGTTCAGTTTTGAGCCGTCCGTCCAGCCAGGCTCGGCGTTGCCTCGTCCCGTCCCAGCTCGAATGGATCGTTGTTGTACCACCATCGGGACATTGAAGCTTATTTTTGACCAATTATTTTCACCAACCTATCATTTCGCTGCGTAATGCGCAAATTTTTAGTCCTATAAGCTAATTCTAGTTTAAATCGCTTAAACGGAACGTTTTTTGCCTTCCTTCCCAAAAAAAAGTAATTCCTTATAAATATTTTAAAGTTACTATGATTTTTAACGATCCTATGCTGAGCCTATGAGCTGCTACTTTTTAGCTATGTAAATTATTTATAGTATAATAACAAACCACATGTTCATTGCATATCAATACACTCGCTGCATGTAGTGGGTGGTGTTTAACAGCAATCAAGTATGCACTCTTATGAGCCTTTAGCAAACCGCAGTTCACTAGAAAAAAGAGGAACTCAAATTAGCTCTCTGATTTTGGTTCACCCTTTAACACTATGAAAACAAGCTCATATCAAATGTTCACTGAGCGGAGCCATTTTAACAGTGCAATATTGATATCCTCATTGACTTATGTTCAGTGTATCCCCCGATGAAGCGCCTTTGATTGGTGGCTCGTCGTTGTTGGGAAAACTTTTTATCGTAAAAGATATATATAATCCGATCCCTCCTTCGTTTCATATACTTTCTTAAAGCAGCTGGGCTTTGGGTAAAACTATACTATCTACATAGTAGTATTTGCCGATCCTGGCCCGAGTTATAGATGTTAAATATTGAGCTTGTGATCTTATTATTCCCCATTTTGGCAAAAAAAAAATTGGACTTTCTTTGTCATCCAGTAAAAAGTGAGTTCACGACGACTTTCCTCCGTTCTTTATTCATTGGTGAATCTTTCTCATTATCGTTTGTGCTACTGTAATCGATTTGATTTCAGTGCTTATATTCGTGTAATGTATTGACGAGTCTTGCTTCAGTATCCCAACGACTACTGTAGATTCTTCCTCTATTAAATAAGCATATTCAACTGTGATTAACCTATTCACTTAGTCTTCCCCCGGCTTTGTTCCCTTATATTTTATTCTATCAATGGATTCCTCGTTGTATCATAACAACGCGCCGAAGCCGTTCAATCGATACCCTCCCGGATATCGGCCTATATCGAGTCATGGTTCCTCAAGTAACCTTCGATCATTTGGAAGCGTTACCCATATTCCGTCCTCGCCTGATTACTCACCCTCCTATCAGCAACCATATTCCGGCGGTTTCTACTCGTCTATTCCTGGATCTGGCGGGCTATATAATGCGAACTCTATAAGCTCATTTGCTGATGCAAATGGAAACTACTATAACCAGCCGTCTAATGCCTACCCACAATCTAATAGATCGTCATTCCGCTCCGGTAGTGTTGGACCATATGCTTATGGAGGCACTATGGAGTCGCCACCTTCTCCAGTGACCACATTTTCACCCCCTTCTCGAGTCGCCTTCAGTCCTCCTTACGAACCCCCACATCATAGACAAGACTATGGTTCCCAACACAATCAAAATCAGCAACGTTTTAAACCTGATGATTTTCTGGAAAAGCTAAGAAGGCAAAAAGAAGAGATTGAAAGATCATTTGCTGCTAAGAACTATGATCAATTGGAGCCGGCACCGCAACATCAACATCGCCAACCTTCTTTTCAAGTTGGACATCCTGACTCTGACACCAGTCCCTCTACTGGCGGATGGAGCAGGCCCTCTAATAATGTGCATCGTACCAGATCTGAGTCTCATATCTTTGCAGATCAGGTCCAACCTATTCCAGTTTACCTCAATAACAACAACCATCGAGATTATCGTCCTGCTGATGTAATGAGTAGATCTTTTATTGAGCCTCCAGTGAACAGAAGCCCAGTAGAAGAGTTCTCGGGTGGTTTGTTGGATCAAGCTCTTGACAGGTTACCCAAAAATGGCTTCTATCGTAACCGAAATGAACCGAACTGGATGACTCATCCACCTCCACCTATTGATATTCAGCCAAGAGTCAACAACGGCTTCAACTCCTCCTATAATCAGGCTAATAATTCGAAAAGAAACTCTGGAATCTACAACCTTCCAGAGGTTGACAATCGAGTTATTCCCATAAAGCTGGATGATGATCGTATTCTCAAGATTTATACTCAGCAGCCACCACTTGAACAATCTTCTCATGTACAAAATAGACCTAGTCCATTTACCAATCAGGCCAGATCTGTTAATGTTCCTATTTCTGTCGAGACTAACTATTTAACTGGTAATCAATTCCATCCATTTGGGGATTCTAGATATGGACAATCCCGACCTATTTCTCCACCTCAATACAGGCAGCCATACGAACAGCCAAGAAGAGAATCTCCCCCCAGAGACTTTTGGTCACCACCGTCTCATAATCAATTCATAAATCACCCTGTTTCCGTTCCGGTACCTTCTCCGGCGCCACCACCGCCTCCTCCACCACCACCGCCAGCTCAGAGTGCCCCACAGCGAATTCAGCGAACCCAGAGTGTTTCGGAACCATCGAACACCCAGCGACCTCTTTTTAACCGGGAACGAAGCAAAACACCAACTGGAGTTGAAGTTCCCACCGCTTTCCATGAGGAGCTGATGAGTGTTATTCCTAACAGGGCTAGACGCACTCCGTTTACAAATCAAAGACGATCCCAGCTCATGGACGAGGATGTGGACCTGTTTAGTCCAGTCGCATCTAAGGTTTATCCCGGTACTAGTCGTATTAATGGATTCATTCATGAACCGCAAGCAGCGCCCAGCGCGGGAACTTTTCAGCCATATAGACCTCAGTCCCAGAAAGAAAGATCATTTGCCGTTGTATCGAGGCCGCAGACTCCTCCAGCTTCTCTAGAACAGCCACTTTCCTCATATGAGCCGGAGGCCCCATCATCACCCATAAACCCTCTTCGACGGCCCCGCGAGTTCTCACCCTCCCCATACGACTCGGGTTTCCAGTCTAGTCGCCGTGATTTCTCACCGCCGACCCGATTGCCACGCAACACCATCGGCGCTACTCCCACTGGTAGAGGCTTCTCTCCACTGCGAACATTCTCTCCCACAACTTCAATATCAACAGTTAGAAGTAACATGTCACCTATGTCCGCATATGACAACGATAGCGAAACTGAATTGGCCAAATTCCCAGCCAGAAATGGGAACAACATTATTAGCAACAACAGGAGAGACACCGCACCACAGGGTATTCTGTTGAAGGGGAATGGCCCCCGACCAGCTAAGAAGGTCGTATTCCAATGCGACGCTGATATTATGAATAGACTGAGACATGATTATAGTGAGTGGTTGAAGAAAAATGGGATATACTGTTGTTGTCGGCAGGAAACATTAGAATCACATTACTTTGTGGGATACGAAAAGCACACAATAATATTGTCACATAATTTTAATTTTGTTTTGCTTCAGTGTCCCCGTCAAGCGCCGATGCTCCAAATCATGTAAAAGCCTACGATACTGCTGTTGAGGACACCCTCGCTCGTTTCGCCTCTCTCTCGGATCAGGTCGGAGGAGATGTTGCTGTTATGGTAAATTTCATAGAGAAATTTGAAAATTTTACATAAAAAAGATTTGTTAATCAAATATATCTATTGTCGATGACTTGTCTTCATGTTGGATGGTGTACTTACCTGTAACCGCTTCCAACACCGTTGACGTCAAGTTGCGTACGGAACGAAAATTCAAAACTGATTCTTATCGATAAAGATATATCTTTATAAATAGAGATTTTATTCTTCTTTTACAAATTCGGTCTGCAACTTTCCTCGGATTATATACTTGTTTTTAACAAAAACATGTACTAGGATAATAATGTGTTACAATTTTAGAAGGTCAAAGCTCTTTCTGTCTTCAACAATCTCCGCAACTTCTTGTGGACTGCTGCAGGTCGTGCTGAACCTGGGACCGATGAGGTTCAAAAGTTGGTGCAACCAATCGTTCAGCTTCTGGGTGAAATTGGACAGTTCAAGGTTTTTATTCGGTACTTTATGTATTATTTTGTTATTTCAGGATTCCAAGAGAAATACTCCCCTGTTCAATCATCTTTCTGCTGTTGCCGAAGGAATTCCTTCTGTTGGATGGGTTCTTGTTGTATGTTTCACAGGATAAATGAATCCCATTTTACTCTTTTCAGAAGAAAACACCCGCTCCATATGTGAAGGAAATGATCGATGCCTCAATGTTCTATATTAACAGAATTTTGAAGGAGCATAAGGTGAGCATATTCATATTTTCCTAAATGTAGCTATATGTTTAAGGACGGAGATCAGAAGCACATTGAATGGGTAAACTCCTGGAGAGATCTCCTCAACGAAATGCAAAAGTTTGTACGAAGCACACACACTACCGGGCTTGTATGGAATAGCACACCGGTTAGTTATGAAAAGTGAAGTATGTATTTCAATGATTTAGGGAGCTGCTCCTTCAGGTGTGTCCGGTGTCTCTGGCGGACCACCAGCCCCTCCTGCAGGTGGTGCTCCTCCTCCACCCCCACCACCACCATCTGGTTAGTTCCGTTAAATATTGAAAAATATTTGACCTCATCAGTTGGGTCGCCATCAGCGATTTGCGGACGTCCGCTGTTCGCCGTCGGCGTCCGTCGCGAAATTTTTAAAACTGTCCGCGATCCGTAATATATTTTAATAACAGTCCGCATAGCTTAGCAGTTGTCCGCAAAAGTTAGTTAGGCCCAAGAAACATTCACATTTAACCATATGCGTGACGCTACTGCAGACCATCCAACTTGGGCCCGGGCCCGCCCGGGCCTAGGGCCGGGCCCGGCCCGGCCCGCCGACTTTTTTCAGTGCC
>JAQGAV010001688.1:0-19386 GCA_034691345.1 Phasmarhabditis papillosa
ATCATGCAACAATCTATATATATATATATATATTTATATATATAGATTTTTATATATATATATATATGATAATACAACAAGTAACACTCCATTATTATTTTGGAATCAGACAATAATAATTGTGAACAACCTGCCCAAGAAACTAATCCAACCTAACCTACAAAAATCTTCAAAACAAATATTTAAAATGCTATGTTAAACAATAAAGAAAGAGTGTGAAACTAGTATAATACAAATATATAACAATTTCAGTTTTTAATAAACATCTGTTTAGGGCTTTCGAACCTACGTGGCTTTTACCTACATTGGATTTAACATAATTGGTTTTGCGGTGAACTTCTGGGTTCTTTACGTGGTGGCACCCCTCCTTTTTGCACCGGCTGTCAAAGTAGGTCACAGATAATACTTTTTTGGTTGTTTCGATGAATATTTAGTACTTTATAAATATTAAAAACAATTAATACCTTGCCGATCAGATAGTATATAATGTGTATATAATTTCATCATAAGATTCACAACCTTTGCTATAACTAACAACTTATATTATATTTAACGACTCATATCTTATTAAGGATATTCAATCTTTCATTTCAGGTACCTAAATCCATATTGTTCTTTATATTTGCCCTTTGTTTTGGCGACCTTCTCACAATGACTGCTATGCTACTTCTAATAATAGAGATTGTATTCGGCAATTGGCAGTTCTCTAATGCTGTGTGTAGATCATATCTAGTATTTGACAGCATGAATAAGTGAGTTTAATTGTTCAAATATAGTTAGACTAAAAACTTTAAAACAATAGTTTAAAGCTCTATTTAATTTCTTGAAACAGATACCATTAGTGATTCGTACACCTTTAGTAAGCACAGATTTATTTGTGACTTACTAAGTTTATTATAAGTATGAAACAAATAGAAAACTATTTAATATATAATAAGTTTAAACAATATTTCTTTAGGTTCATGGCACCTATAATAGTGTTCTTAATCAGCCGAACTTGCTATAGGACAATCTGTCTTGAAAAGAAAGTTGGTGAACAAGCTGCAAGTCTACGGGTTAGTAAACATTCAGATTAGTTTCATTATAATTTTTATATAAATATATTCAATAGATTTAACTATATCTTCTTTTTTAGCAAGCTGTTATTCAATTGGTAATTGCTCTCTTCTGTATTATGGTTCTTCTATCACCCGTTTTTATATATTCCGAGGTTCGTTTCAAGGTGACAAATACTAGAAATGTTAATGTTTCTTTTAATTTTACTTTTCAAAATTTTATATAATTATAATTAAATAGAACTATACATATATATGACTATGAAGCATTTAACCATCTTATTTAGGTTTTCACCTTCTACGTTAGTCCAAATCAAACAACAATGGAAGTAAGCGTAATGAGAAAATGCGGATTCATTCCTCCACAAAGTAGGTTTGCCAAATTTAATGTCTACAGTTTTTCCAAAGGGAAAGAATCTAAATATGTTAATTCCGCGTTTTAAAGCATATATACAAACTATTTACAGCCCAGCATTCCTACAAACCCTAATTTCTCAAAAATATTTGAAATCATCTATGAAGCGCTTATTTATTTGCATTGTCAAAAACATAATGTTTAATTTCTTTCAGATATACAATTTTGGTTTAATATCATTGCTTGTATTTCATCTTATGCTATTCCCTTGTTTGGTATTATATATTGGTATGTATCAGTACCGTTTTTCCTGAAGAGAAGAGCTTTAACAACGTTGGTGGCATCTAGGTTAGTTGCCTGTGAAAAATTAGAATTACGAATTTACTAAATTAACAGTGAGTTATTTTTTTAAAATAGTAAACAACATGAAAAAAGAATCTAAAGAAACCAGTAAAAGTAATTGTTTCGCAACATTTTGTAGAGAATTTTATGTTCGATGGAATAGTTTGCTTGGCATATTACTTGGTTAGTAGGAAAAAAATGTATTGATGTAATATTTTAAACGGTTTAAAACGTCATATTTTGGGTTAGCTTGGTTGTTAAGTTAGATCTAAATGTGAATACATAATAGCATTTTACCATAGTCATATGAAAATTCTCTTGAAAAAAACTAACGAATATACATAATTTACTGTTTCAGTTCGATGGATGCTGCCCTTCGTAAAGTTATAACAACGGTTCTTCTGTTAACAGCTATTTATATAGTATGTTGGACTCCTTACTGGATTACTATGTTCGCACATAGACTATTAAGTGTTGGACATAAACATAGTAAGAATAGTGCATAATAAAAAAAGACTGCAGTGCGGGCTGTTGTTTAGGGTTTGGAAAATCGCTCGTTCTGTGGAAAATGTAAATTTCCATTATATGGTTCGATCGGCAATTTTTTGTTTGTTGTCAGAAAAATATTATTTTTCTAGTTTTGTATCACGTCAAGAAAAAGACAAATACGCAATTGCGGAAGCATCGCGCGCTCAGATCTTTTGTTTTGTTATAGACTATAGCAGTTTGCTTTAAAAAATTAAAACAAAATGTAAAGTCAGTTTTGATTTTGTTTTACAATTTTTCTTTCCGTATCCATCATTATTGCAGTGTTTGGAGGGAAAACGTATGCAACATAGAAGCATTTCGTAATTCACAGATTAAATTTTAAAAACAATAAAATAATGCAAAATATATTACTGAAACTGGAATTTCATGGGTAATTTACACAAATGAAAAGAACTATCTTTTACTAAACTGTTTATCTTATTTATCCTTAACGCATAATATTCTAATCTTTATATTTCAGTCGTTATGATCTCTTATTTTGTTCATCTTTTACCTTACATCTCTTGTTCCGCATATCCGCTAATATTTACGGTCATGAATAGAGGTTAGAGAAAAAAATTTTACAAAAAAAAAACCCTTGCAAACAGATTAAATGTTCATTGGAATTTGAAACAAAAGTATATTTGTGATTTACTGACTCGTCATAGAAATAAGTATCTTACATATAACTTTAGGAATTCGCTCAGCACACGCTAAAATAGTTCAAAAGCAAAGAAAAAGATTCAAGAGCATTACAACGGATGCCGGTACGCAAGTGAGGAGTGTTCTGAGGTCAGCTAATTCTAAAACTATGGATTGCGAAAAAGATATTAACTGATAAATTCTATATAAGTTGATCATTACTGCATCTTTCATGGAATGTATTAAATACAAAACATACAAGTTTATAGAATTTGTTTATAATAGAGCGTTAATATTCAATACAAGAGAGTTAGTTCCAGGAAACTTGCCGTTCATGCATATTAACTGTTTACAGGTCATTCCCAAACGCAGTCCGAAGTATTTCAAGGTTAGACGAGGCCAAATCTGTAGACCAAGTTCTGGATATTAACAGATCCATAGGAACGGTTAGTAACAAAATTATGAACCCATAAATTAAATGTTTAAACAATTAGATTCAATACAAATAATCTTAACTAACAAGGAATAATTTCTTAATTCCAATGAAGGCTATTGCTGCTTTGTCATCATACTTTATATATTGCTATTGTCCACGGGAAAATCGCATGTTTTTGGAAACGGTAGACTCCCCCATGTGGACCAAAATGAAACGCTGAATCGCGTACATCCAAAAAAGAAATATGGATTTTCCTTTCTTTTTGATTTTCGCAGCTGATTTATAGTAAAATGAAGTGTATGTTTTATCTTTGAGCTATAAATGCTTACTTTGACATAGTATTAAATAATGCGTTTTTCAGCCATCTCAGTCCATTGGAAGCCTGCCAAAAACAGAAGTTACCTGTCACACAACCTGTGCAAATGAGGAATCGGAAGGAGAGACTCTTTTATAAATATATTTGAATATTTCTAATATTTTATGTAATCTAGATCAGTTTAAAACTGTAGTTCCTACCTAATTCGTTGCCCTGGTTTAAAAAGAATAATATCCGGAATATTTTTTTAAAGTACGCAAAGAGTTTAGGTAAACTCTTTCTAGCTTAACTTACACTTAACTTTTTGATCTCACCAAACGGGTTGCCCAACAGTTGTCTTCTATGTTTTTAAATAAACTTTGCTTCTTTAATTATTTTGAATAATTTGCTTATTTGTTCGCTTTACTTAGAAACTTACAGATTTCTTTAGTCCGTGGTACAGCAGCTGGCATTGAACATGTTCGACTATTCGCAGCTGCAGAAGCATTATGAAACCAGCACCTTAAAAAATGCATTATCAATGAGTCCGCCATGAAGAAAGAATTCTTGCAAATTTCTGGTCCGCCGCCTCCGCTCCCCAGGTGCTGCGCAATGGAGTCCTGGCTCCCTATGGTCCCTTCGACTCACTTCATCCTCCAAATATCTGTGATCTTGTGTTTCGTTAATATTAATAAACAAAGACCAATTGCTTAAAACGGCCGACTCTATTCACAATATTCTATTATAAATATGAAAACTTTAAGTTAAACATGATTCACTATATTGTTATCGTTTTCATGGGAAGCGGCAGTATTTACCGAGAACTTTCTCTTCTACAACTACATATTTTATTAAACTTGCAGAATAATTTGACATCTCTAATCACTCTTCCAATGCAAACCACCACGTGGTGTTGAATTATAGATAAGACAGCCTTTACCTGACAGTAATTGCAAAGAACATAAAACACTACAGAGTGTACCGGACAAACAGGTGGCATCAGTAACACAAACGAGCATTCTATAATTTTATGGGTGGCCAACTGATTAATACAATTATTGTAAACTTATACAGTGCTTACAATTAGATGAGTTTGTTTGCAGACACAAACTAAAGCTATGAGTTATATATAAATTTAGTTATTTAAAGTAACGTTTTACAGAATAATTGGTATTTTATTTGAATGACTCACTCACTAGATTTATTAGTTTTATAATCAATAAGCTGATCCGGTATTTTCAAATTAGCATTACGTAAGGTTTCAGCTGTGCGGCGGGCGGGATTCAGGCTTCATGTGGCAATTGCGCATGTATCTCGAAATTTCATAGTTCGAATTTTTAAATCCTGAAAACAGTTCTCTCATTTTCTTATTCAATAAATTCTCAATTTCACTAATTAATGTAAGTATCAGCTACAGTAAGCCACAGACTGCAGCCCAACAATCACCAATTATCAAAATGTCGTGAAAAGTTTCATTTTTCTTCGTTTTTTTGCTATTTATTTTATTAGTTATAAATTTTCAAGTAGAATGAGGTATTGTGATAAACAAATTTTCGAACCCGACAGCCGACTTATGACTATGTTTATCTTTAAACTTGGAAGAGTTTGTTAAAATTTGTAAAAAAGATATGATTTCAAACTTTTCCAAAAGTTATAGTTTGGGTCACAATACTGGCTACAAGGTTGATTGAATTCATTGATCAACTTTCTTTAACTAGTTGTCTCGGAAAACAATAAATATTCTATTCTATTCTATTCTAAACTTATATGTAGTCAAATGCCTCAACAAATAGGAAAGTACCACAGTGCACAACTATTGTTTTTGTCTTATTATATCTTATTAACATAATTAACTTGTTTGGACCTAACAAACTTATATTTAAGTTTATTACCCTATTCACAAATAATTATGTGTAAATAAACTATAAAAAAGTTTTAAAATCATAAACATCCGCATCGCTCCTTTGCCAAAGAGCGATTATTTCCTCTTACGTGGATTCTATTATCAGTAAAGATTGTGCTTTTGATTTTACGCCATATGTTAATAGTTAGTTTGCTTAGTTTTGTGCACTCTTTAATTATTACAATAGTTATATGCTTGAGCTGATTTATTTACATTTTTGAGTATCATATGTTTATATATCTTTTAAAGCTAAAAATCTATATAATGGTGAATCGGTAAACTTTTCCAATTCTATGCTACTGTGATTACTGTTTTTCATTCTCTTAAGTTTACCTGATCACTGAATTATTAAATAAACGCCTAGGCCGCAGCCACTTCCAAAATCTTGACGTTCTGAAAACTCAAGCCGCCCGTACAGATGTATAACTTTATATTTATGTTTACTACAAACAAACACATGACTACATTTTCTAAATTACAACATTCACTTTCCAGAATCCCTTTTAACAAAACAGTTTGCCATACTCGAGAACACTTATCATCTCTAGTTTATTAACCTTTTATAGCCGTTAGAAAATGCTCCCGATTATGCTGATCATGCTTCTTTATGCTCAAACGATAAGAATTATTCCGCCACAAGTTATCCGAACAAAGTTTAACTTTTATTATATTTATGAAATCTTAAGCCGTGTTCACGACCAGATGCGTCAGCGACAGCGGCGGCGGCGGAAACTGTCCGCTGCGTTTTCCGCAGAGGTTGTGAACACCCACCGCCGAATATTATTTCAAACCTTTCTATAAACCCCGTTTATCAAGCAAATAAACCACAAAAACTATTTTAGTTATAACAATTCATTTAACACCTACGGAAAATTTCCGCCTCGACGCCGGCGGAAAGGCCGCCGCCGCAGATGTCATGAACACTACTTTAAAGGAAGTATTCAGAATGTTTAGACTGATTCTTTTCAATCAAAGAGCTTTTCTTTTAAGAACATAAGTGGAACAATCTGCACATTTTGCATTTAAAATATGAACCCGTTTTTCATAATATTGCGTGTTCGAGTTTATCCGACGAAAAAATGAAGTTATATAATATAAATATATATGTTTACATCTAGCCAAAAGGCAACAGTTAGCAGGGGTATCCTTTTCTATTCATTAAGACTCGCATTCTCAAATTCTTACAGTACTTGATGATCACAAATAATAAATATATTTAAAAATAGGATCACTTATCTCTTGTTGTTAGAAAAACATAGAAATCCTGCCTAGCCATAAGCATAATCAATCCATAATGTAAAAACTGACTTTTCACCTCACACACAGAATATTAAAAGATAACAGTTCTTTTTCTAAATCTCTCTATTTGTACCACTATTTCGGTTACTGTAAGAATGGCGATAGCGCGCGTTTTTCATTCTAATTTTCGATCAGCTCACGATAGACGATCCTGCCATAGGGAAAGTACCATAGGGAAAGAAGGTGAGTCTATTACTTAAACAAGTTTTCTTCAGAGACTCAAAAACAATTCCATATTTGTAAATAGTGTTTTACACTTCATTTAAATAGGGTGATCATGTTGCTTTTAACTTGCTCAGAAATGTTGATAATTTTTGAGCAACTAACCGGGGTTTTTCCGGTTATCATTTAAAACAAACAAACCATCTCGGGAATTACGCTGATTGTCATCCGATATATTTTGCATTGCTGAACTTTACTTCTGAAATATAGATAAGATATTGATTGATTGTTGATGCAGCTGCCGTGATCATTTGTTTTAGTTCTTAACGAACTTTGCCATTTACAAATGGCGCTGATGTTGAGCAGTTGCAATGTTTCCCTTTTTCTCATGACGATATATTACTCCGTATTAGCGTTGGGCTACTCGGCCCTAAAAACGAGCTCTAGCTAGAAATTTGAGCTTAAAGGTACCACACACGGGTATTTCATGTTACTTTCAGAAAATGGAACTAGTTTAGCTGATCTTCATTATATAAGCATGTCTAGAATGAGGTTTCCTAGTATTTGAGATATTTTGATCCAAAGTTGCGCGCACCCATTCAAATTTGACATTTGCCTACGAACGTTGTAAACGCAGTGTATATACAGTTCAGAGCATAACTCGGTTCAAACTAAACCTTATATTGATATCAAAGTATCATTGTGTTTGGAAATCAATAGTCTATATGAGAAAACTAATAACAAAATAAATATCAACTACTTTTACCTGTGAATGTTAAAGTGTCATTCTGTAACATATTTGCCGTAAAAGCGGAATTTTCTAATCTGACATTCCCAGTCAAATTACAGTCAAATTACTCACAAAAAATGCCCAGACGATAGAAAAGTTTTGATTTTTATGTAAATAAGCATCTTTTGTTCGATTTTTGTAATTGATCGAAAACCCATGTCTAGGTACGGTAAACTCCCAAATAGTTTCTCAGTATCAATGATTAATTCGATAGAGCTATTTATGCTGAGTTAATATAAACATCGAATTTTTTACGATGATTTTAAGCCGAGTTATTAACGTGTGAAAATACTGCCACTCTGCGTGTAGGTTAAACTTTTGGCGGAGCTTTGGCCTGCCCTGTGTCCTTTGCATGAAAAGCAACTCACATCACATTTTCCTTAATTTTTTTGCAATTTATATCATTTGTTATAACTTTTAAAGCTCATCGTTTTAAAACAATAAAATTTTAAATGAATTTATGACTGTACCGTGCTTTTAAGCTCGCCCGAAGTTTTTTCGAATAAAATTTCAGTAATTGTAACCTTTCCGGTTTAAAATACTCAAATATTAGTCAGAATCCCGATAAGTACATATGCCAGTTCACTGAACCAAGTGAGAACGGTATTAGCCTAGTTGCTAAAACATCGGTCTGTGAATCCGCGAGATATATGCAAAAAACCCAGCTGTTTTTCTTATTCTCATATTTTGTGCAGGGAAAACTGCTTCTCCTGAAAACGAAAAAGATAAATAATGTTTAAACTAAAATAAGTAAGCAAAATTATGGTCAAAATATGATTTTATAGACATATCTACTAAGAGATGAATCAGCTCATAACTCCATGTTATTTCCTATTAAAATATTTTTACTCTATAAAACATATTTACAGTCACTTTGGCTGCTTATACATTCTTTTTGATTATACATCATGCAAATTACTACACTTCTTCTTAACTAAAATTGTCGTAAGTTGGCATCTCGCTATAAGTTGTCAGAGCAGCATCCCTTTAAAGATACTTCAGCTCTTTTCATAGTATTAATTAAACTAATACTTTTAATTAAGATGATTGATATTGAATTGTTAAAAACTACTGTCATTTATGTTATTATTGAAACATTTAGCCTATGATTTGCCAAATTTCTTTGATTTTACGCATTTGCTTGAGCAATTTACGTACTTCTAAATTACTATAACTGTTCAGGTCCAAGCTGGAGTTCAAACAAGAACTTCCGTGCAATTTTTTCGCGGACCTCGAGTTCCTCGATATGACAACGCCACCAGTTGAGGGGTTTAGTGAAGGTTTGCTATATTCTAACTTTCAAAGTTTTAGATTCAAAATAACGAAAATACATAGTTTGACTATTTATGTTTTTTTGTAAGTTTTCCATAAGTATACAGAACAGTTTTAGTCGTAGAAATTAAATGATGATTGTCAATTATTTACCAGAATATAACAATAATATGGTTTAATTTATAGTATTTATGTATTTAATAGTAATTAAACTATTCCAGATGATCCAAATGTAAACCGGTCTCCTTCCCCTTCGCGTACTTGTACAATATGTGCTGCACCGTCCAATGGATATCACTTTAATGCGCCTTCTTGTTCAGCATGTGCGGCATTCTTCAGGTAACTTGATTTAAATGCTGAAAGATCGTTTTTATGTTTAAGAAATTTACTGGTCCAAAAAGGAATAAGAGTTGACTGTTTTGACTAATTATATTAACTTTTGTACTTCCTTGAAACATTTAGACTTGAATAGTAGTCTCGAATATAGTACAGTACAATAGGAGTGAATCATTTATTAGTAAAATCAGCCCCTTATAAAGGTTGGATAACAAGAATACAAGGGGCCTTGTTGAGAAGGGAGCCAGGGTGGATTCGGAGAGAGTATTCCATTCCACAACTTTGCGAAAGATCATATAGTTCTTAATATCAAAGTCTCGCTTAGAACTATTAAATGATTAACAAATACAATTCGAGAATCTTAGATTGATTAAGTTCTTTGAGAAATTTTATAAAATATGCTCAAATTTATAAAAAGTGTTGACAGTATAACTGTGCAATTCGCACTGCAATTCACTTTCTTCTTTGCTTTCTAGAAATGGTTAGACAATTTATATCGATACCATCTTTTTATAGAGCACTCGTTATGATGTTTTAAACTAAAGTTTGTAAAATTTATTTCAAAAAAATTTGTTCACAATGGTAATCAGAAGGATTGTTTCTCTAACGTACACACGCGCTCGGCCATTGTTGACCCATGAGGTCATGCGTTTCTACCCTGCCCTATTGAGAAGAGCGAAACATTATATATATATCCATATAAAATAATAAGATTATTGTGGTTAAAAATTATATTTTGAATGAAGGTATCAACATAAATTCGAACTGAAAATTATATAACATATTTAAAACATTTACTTTTATCGGGTATTATTTCGAACTGTTGTGTTTTCCAAGAGTAATTAATAAAAGTAGTAGATAAGTTAAATAATGAAGTTACTTTATTAAAATAGTTAAATAAACTAAAGTGAAAGTTGGAAGTTAACCGTGTCATCAACATATTATGATGATAAAACTGAATTTAACTGGCTTTAAAGGAAAAAGTCTTGCAAAATTGGCCTTTGAATTTTTAAACAAGTCGTTTTTACATTTGAATTCGACCAAAACCAAATATAAATATGTTCTTATTTACAAATGCTTTCAGAAGAACTGTAACACTGAATCGTAATTTTGTCTGTTCTCACTCGGGAAACTGCAAGGTCAACTATGGTGAGTAAAGTGCAATTTTTATGTTATTCAAGTTTGAAATGTTTTATATTAAACTAAAACTACTTCAAACCAAGCTTAATTGTTGATCTTAACTAATTCGTTTTAGCTATGCGTGTTATCTGTCGGGCCTGTCGATACAAACGTTGTATTGATAAAGGAATGGAAAGACAAGGTTTGATAAATTGGACTTCTTAAAACTAACTTTATTTTACCAGTCTACATAGAACAAAGTTTCAAGCTGATATGTTTGTCAGTAAAACATTGTGTAAGAGTAAGAGCTTGGTGGTAAGTGACTTTCGATATTTCCATACCATGGAAAATTAAAAACAAAATGTTTACAATTCCTCTACAACAAATACACAATAAAGTTAATGAATTCTAGCGGTACAGCCCCGTCGCGACTGCAATGTTGGTAGACGTAAGATAAGTTATACACAAAGACCTCCGCTAACCCCAACTGGAACAGGCATGATGAATATGTCACCGGGAGTAGTGTCTAACAACCAACCGTTTGTATTTGCACCGCCCTCTGTTATTCAGGATGTTAAACCAATTATTATGGTAAGCTTAACTTTATAGAATCCGCAACGGGCAGGGGCAAGCTAATTATTTCCAATCAAATGTTGACCCCGGCTTGACTCGGTAAGGAGAATCAGTATTCAAGAAATGTAAATTATTAAGTTCTTACTCTGTACCATGGTAACACACTTTATGTAGAAATACAATACTTTCTTACCTAAAGTTCGGCCAGCTAGATAGTATAAATATAATTTAGGAACAAACTCCAGTAGTCGCGAGTCCGGAGATACACTACGCAGCATCCTATACGTCATCAGAAGGAATTCCGTCACCGAAAGTCGCAAATGGATGGAATACCCCAAATCAGAGGTAAAATAATGTAGGAATTGTTGTTTACTACCTGATTACTGTATTTTATGATTGTGGAAACGCAATCTTTCTGAAAAGAGAAGAACATAATTGTTAAACAGGCAAACTGTAATTTCCTTGATCATCAACATTTACTACAGTAATGGCATCTAAAAAAATAAATAGAATTAATAACATTGTCTTTTAAACACATAATTTAATTATATTTTTCTTTAGTACTGCCGAGTCAATATTAGAAGATCTGTTGCACCATGAACAACTGTTAAATGAACGTAGAAGGCTGCTCTACCTAAGTCACAGTAGTATCTCTAATATATTAGCGTCTTCTGAAACAAATGACATTGTAGGTTATTTATAATCATGTGAAACTTTGCTAGGTAGTGTAACAAAATATATATTGGAATATAACCTATAGCCTCTTACGTCATATAGAATTGACAATAAGTGGAGGTATTACTATTTATTATATATATATAATATTATATGTTTCCAAAAATACAATAAGAGTTGTAAAAATAAATTTCAATATAAGAATTAAGTTCCAAGAGTATGAATGAACAATGCAATTACAGCCATACGCTCTAGAGGATCTAAAAGAGCTGACTTTTGATGGAATCAGAAAAGATATTCGACCACAAATTCTCGTTTTGTATGAATGGATAAGAGGATGGCAGCATTTTAACATGCTTGGAGCTTGTGATAAGGTTGGTTTTTATTTTTATCTTAGCACTGGAACAACTAAATAAATGTTATTCGGCTTAGTAACGCCAACTGTTTTATTCCAAAAGTATGTCATAAACAATCTTAAAATATTTTATACTCGATTAAATGTATTGTGGCCAGATATCTAACATACTAATATACTTATCTGCAGAAAGGTCTTCTTCGCCGTACAATACTATATCATACAATATTAGATCCAGCATATCTTTCGTATAGGCTGGGAATGCCCAATAGGTAAGCTGAACAGTAATTTACGTAACACAAAACCCTTGAAACAGGTTCCATAATTATTATACTTGAAAATTTTATCAAATTCCCATTTTTGAATAAAATATTTAGGGTACATCATGCTGCCACAAAGATAGGCTTGTGAAATATTTATATTTGTCTGTTTCTAAGTTTTATTATAGTGTTTTTTCAGATTTGTAATGTTCAATGGTATGTACGTTGGAATTCCCGAAGATTCAAAGGAGGGCTGGCAAGATGAAAAAGATGTAATCTCAGCTGATCTGAAAAAGGCGTAAGTGAAAGCCATGAAAAAATAAAGAACTTATATTTTGAATCATGATTCTAGACTTTTTATATTTATATATTTCCGTCTTCCAGACTGTATCGTCCTCTATTGCAACGAGTTGTTAATGAGATTGCTATTCCTATGCAAGAGCTACAATTATCCTTTACAGAGTTTCTAATTCTAAAGTCCTTGGTTACTTTTAAGAGCGCTAGTAAGTTTATACTATAGTCCATACCAAAAAGAAGACTGCAGTGCGCGGTGTTGTGTAAGGTTTGTAAAATCGCTTGTTCTGAGGCAAAATTGAAAACCATTATATTGTTCCATGCGCAATTTTTTGTTTCATGTCAGAAAAATATTATTGTACTAGTTTTATTTTGTATCATATCCAGAAAAAGACAAATACACAATTGCGGAAACCTATGTCTACCACCGCGCTCTGAGGTCCTTTGTTTGGTATAGACTATAGCACAATTAGAATATATCATGTATTTTTTGATTGTTTAGAGTAAATATTACAGAAAATGGTTACTTTTATCTTTTAAATTTCAGTTCTAACATGGCTCGAATAAGATATCAAAATTATAGAGTGTCTATATTCATGTTTTGTTCAGGCGTCGCCGATGTATCGATCGGTCCTCTACGTGAGGTTATAATGCAGTATATGGACGGACTGTTTCGTGCACTAAACCATTACTATTCCATACAAGGATATAATAACGAACAAATTGCACTCAGGACTGGAAATTTGGTACTTCTTATGAGCAATGTCTTTGTAAGTTATTCTTAATGATGTTTTTAAATTGGTTAAGTTGTTTTCTAATTTAATGTCCATGGTTCAGTGATATTCTAAATGTTTTGAATACAAAGATATATTCAATAAAGTGGACTATATTATAATTAGAGATAGCTTTTAGGCAGTTGGATTGGAATGTCTTGAGAGCCATGAGAAGATTAGGTTCTTCGACCTATGGGAGCTAGATGATTTGCTGCTAAAGCTACTACATCGAAGCTAGTACCAGTATATTACGTCCATCGTATAGTCAGCACCAAGAATAATGATCGAGTGTAAAGAATTCAACGCTCGTCTGAGCCCTTTTTTCAATTGAAAACCGAGTAGCCGGGCGAGTATTAATATTGTACTTTTCAAGTACGCGCGTGCAATTTGCCTGCAGTTGCAGGGTTGGAAATCCTGAAATTACGGAAGTGACATTCCATTATTACTCTCGGGGCTGACAATAAATTTTCTTTATTTTACTCGCTTACGGGTTTTGTTACTATATGTTCCTTAATATATGTATCTGAGTGTCGTCCATGTATTCCTAAATTATATGTATATTCTTATAATAAAAATAGACTATTGTATTTCAAAATAGTAACATGAACAATATCATAAAATTAGTCACCGTCATTTTGTAGTATTTCATTGTACTTGTTTGCCTGTTTATAATTGCCGTTAAAGGCGTAAAACCCATTTACTGAACTTGGTCAACTCGTTTTTTGCAGAAATTTGGCAATGACGGTGCAAGTTAGAGGAAATAACGTCACGAGTGCTTGAATGAAACGTTATTAACTTCCCAGCCCAATATTATTAAGGCATGGAGTAACTGGCTGGAGATAGAATCGAGGTAGAGCGAAAGTATTTTATTTCCTCCACCACTTGTATCACAATAATAGTAGATTTCATCGAGGCAGGGCTTCCATCATCCATTCCGGAATCACCAGAGCAGAGACAACTTCTTTCCAATATCCAGAAGAAATCTACAGTTATTGTTGCGATCACAGGAAATAAAATACTTTAAATACTGTTTCTGTAAGCGAACACTACCGTTCCTATCAAGGAAGAAGAATTTATTTTAAAATATAGTATCATAAGTTAGTAGTATTACTACTTCGATAAAGATGCTCTGTTTGCGGCTTCATTATTGAAGATAACCATTTAAGGGATTCCCAGTGACTAATTCCAAGTTCGCATACGGTTCTCAGAACCGCAACGTTGTCTCTTTGCCAAGTTCGAAAAATCAAAATCACTTGAAAACTCTCGTTTGTCTCAATTTTCTGACGTGATCTGATTCAGTTGTGTTCGGCAAATTACTAAGAGATATGACCTGAACGACGTGATGTCGGGTAATCGGTTTGTGAACAGATTAGAAAGTATAGTTAAAAGGAATGTTATTCAAAGTTCATGCTTAGAAAAGGGTAAGGAAATCAAGTGATTATATAGAACACCGTGGTTAATCTAGTAAAGATTCAACAGTATATAACTATGTTAAAACCCGAGACTGTTTTAATTGTATTTCTAAGCTGAATTCATTTTCCAGTGATTGTACTTTGCTATTGTATAAAGTCTTAGTCTACGTGTAGTTTGTTAATTTGCTAAACTTTACAGTTACAACGCGCGGCAACGACATTTTTGTTTTTGACTTAAAAATGGTGTTCGTTTAAGCTGGTTTCCACAACTTTTTAGTATTGCTTTGCTATAAAAAGGGCGCGGTTGGCCGAGAAACTAAAAACAATACCACCATTAGGTAGTTTCTACAGCCACCTACCTTCTCATTTTAAAAACTTTATGTTTTTTGCTAACATTAAAATTTGTTTTTCAAAGCAATTAAGTAGTTCTATTTAGACAAATCAATCTGCTTCTGGTAAATACTATATGTTCAATTATAGCGGCCGATCCAAAAATGTAACCACTTGCTTTTTTAGTAATTTTGTAACAGGGCCTAATAGTATCTTCAGTATAGTAGGCAAAACCCTATCTAAAACCATATTTTACATGAGCTTACTAAGATTTAGGCTTGATCTTTTGCAATTTGCATTTGCATGGGGTCAACTCTAGTGTAAGGACATTTGGCTATGGCTTTACACTCGTTCTTTTTAATTGAAATTATAAAGAAGAGAGAAAGAGAAGCATTGTTAGCCAATACAAAAGGACACTAACAAAGGACAAATAAAAAGTAGTGAAAGATTTTATATCAGTCAAGTTGATAGTAGAACAATACCAGACCAGACGTAGTCGTTTCATATGTATTTGTATCTCTTGGACGCTGTACTAATTATTGCTGAAACGTATTTGAATTATGTTTGCTTCTAACATTTCCGTTCTGAACTACTCTGAAAAGTTCTAAAAAGCTTCTGATTAAGTAAATAGGCATCTTCAAATCAGATTTAACTATTTAATGATTTTTAATTGTTCCTTTATTTTTGACTCCTGACTACCTATCGTCTAATAACTTTTTCCGCGACTCAGCTGTTACTTTGTCAAAATACGCGATTTCTCTTTTTCTTTCTCGATATTTCCCGATTCCATTCAAACAGTTCATGGCTAAACTGGTTTAGTCTTTTGACTTTCAGTGAAAAATAGACAACGGCGATTGTGTCATTTGACCTGATCACTGAACTCAAGGAACTCACAACATAGGCTACAATTTTTGAAATGTTAGTGTAAACCAAGGGAACTATAAATGATTCTATTAACGTCAAACTAAGGTTTTGCTATTCCCGAAAACATATGTTTCAATATATTTATTGGAAAGAAACTTCAAAACAAACTGTTGTCGTCCAAAAATTCTTGCTCATACTATTTAAAGATTTTCTTTCACCTTTTGAATGTTATCATTGAAAACGATTAAACCTTTAAATAGCAGTAGTAAAACACAAATATCACATATCTCCTATACAAAGTTGGTTTTTCTTTTTCCTAAAGTCAAGTTGGCTTCTAGACTGACCTGTCCCGTATGTTAGTTTGACTAATAAACGGGTTTACAAACCGCGAGAACCGACAGTTAACACCAACTATGTATAAATAAAAGGTAACATAATTAACCAGTCTTCACTTTTAAAGGTTAATTGCCGTTGAAACATTCGACAAATCAACTTTTTTTACTTTAAAAGGGGAACTATTCGTTCATTATTTCTCTTCTGTGATACGGGATTACTGGAAAACTTCTTGAAAAGTTTCAATTAAGAACATTCGTAGGTTTCATTTCGTTTATTTTTAAACCATATCTTTAGCACAGTATCATTACAACTATGCCATCCATTCCATTGACCAAATTCCCTGCATAAAATGGCAAAAATTCCTTCCAAAAACTAAAAAACAGCACCTATTCGGCGACCTTGCTTGCGTGGCGACTACACCGTCCGCTAAAAAAACGAAACTTCAAATCGTCATTTGGTGTGTTTCGTTGGAATAAATTGAATCGTTCGCACGGTTGCTGGTCACAACAATGCGCTTAGCAAGGTCGAGAGGCTAACTCCCATTGAGAATAATGCTTCACACTAAGAAAAGAACTGTAGTGCTGCAATGGAGTGATGCCTTAACTGTTTCGCTATTTGTGCAATCCACTATAGCAATTAATTACAGCTTAAGAATATTAGGACTATATATTTTTATCATTGTCACCAAACAATTTACATATATTTGGTCAGGCAGATTCAAAGAACGCTTCCCCATCTTGAGAATCAGCCAATAAAACCAGAATAACCCTCAAGGTAACAATGTTACTTTAGGTGACTCTATAAATGAAATAAAACAGAATTTGTTGATTACAGTATTTTCAAAGTTTCGTCATTTACTAATTTTTGACAAACAAATTGTAAAAACAGTTTACAACCAACCACTTAAAAGAATTTCGACCATTTGTCTGACTCAATTTCTAATTGAAATGACCTTGTAAACCGATGACCGAGACAAAAGTACAACTATTCGACTAACTGATAAATGACTTTGTAGTAATTAAAGTTAAAAACAAAAGATATATTATTGTTTTAAGTGGTGTCATAGATATTTTAACGGTTGTCAATCACAAAAAAAGTTCACTAAGCAAGGTTCGAAATTGAGAAAGTATCACTTATTCGCGCATATTGGATTTCTAATTAAACAATATTTTCACAATTCATGAAAATCACAGAACTGACTGTTTTGTCTGCAGCTTTAGAAATTAAAATAATTAGAATTTCTAGCATAATAAGTTTTAAACTATGTTTTGTATACTCATTCTGTACAATAAGTTATTTTAGTTTATTATTTTTGTAACTAGTCTACGGTTATAAAGTTACTCTTACCGTTAGATGATTTTAGATTGAAAAAAACGTGTTATTTGGAGCCAAACAGGCTTTCACGTCAGTTTAAAAACACATTTTCTAATTACTTTTGTAACTATCTTGTAGTTGCATCGATGCCCCGCCTACTTTACTACTGCATTTATGACATTTTAAAATAGCAATGGGACATTATTTAGAAGTAGAGCAACTGTTGTTGCCACACTGTCTGGAAGGCCAATGTTTTCTAGATTTAATCTCATAGATTCTTACTTTGATAGTTTTATGTAATTTTTTTACAATATCATTCTTATTTTTGAACAGTGTTTCAAGTTAAGAATTATTTGAGTGGCGGAATTAAGGTTTTCTGAATTTAATCTCTTAATTATATTTGCAATAAATAACTGGTAGTTTCAAACTAATTGACGGCATAGGTTTGTCGTTTTACAACAAGCTGTATATTCAACTCAAACGATTTCAGATTCCTTTTGCTTCCGTAAATGTTTAACTAGTTAAGTGTATTAAGTCATACAGTCCCAGTATTCCGGGACCTGACTAAATTCTTTGGTATTTGCCTGTCCTTGAGTTCATTGCTCTGTACATTCCTTTACACGTTCTTGGATTTCGAGATTGCCGCGATACCCGTATCTAAGGGGGTTCTTTTACTGTTTGGGCGGCGCCGATTTTGGGTCAAATGAAAACTTTCATTTGGAGATAAAACAAACGCCTGGTAGCTACTCACGTCAGATACTTTATGTTTAATTGTTTTTGAATTCTGATCATCAACTTTGTCAAATTTATATGACGGAAGTTAAAGATGTTTCCACTAATATTGAGATCTATTAATATTATCTTTTATATACATTGGAGAACTGTCTTAAGTAAGCTTGATTCTCATAACTAAACTTTTATTATTGCGTTATTCAGTAGTTAAATATTAAAACTATTGTCTTTCTTAAAATTCCGTCACGCATTGGTTTTTACCGTTTCAGCACGTGTCGTCCAATATTTGGCGGTCATTGTACCTGTGATTAATTAGAAACAATAAACTGTTCAGCGAATTACAGAAGCAATCTAAATTTAAATAATTAGAGTTTGAAGATTACCGAACAGAATTAAAATGCAGCTGGTTCAGTTTAAACATCTTCTTGACAGTTTAGTTGTTAATTCAATCTCATAAATGAAAAAGGTCCGGTAATCAGCAAAAGTTTAACGGTTCAATTACCAAAACAAAGAATCAACTGACATTAGACTAATTGTGTTATGAAAACAATAACACTTTCATTGTTAAATGAGAACTTTTGTCAGCTAATCGATACTGTATTTCAGTTTTAGTGATGTTGTAAGAGAAACTAAAGGTTTCACATTATCTACTTCCTTGAGAAAATCACTTCTACCACAAAGCATCTTGCGAAGCTCTAAATTATCAAAAGAAAGATATTTATACACTAAAATAGATAGAACTGTATAGTCGACGGAACAATTGCTAGCAGGTAAAGGACTGCGAATGTTGAGCTGGAGCGCTAATCTTTTGGGTTTCAGTCTATTACCCCTAAGTATCCGCGCTCCTTTGAGAAAGTGACCGTATAACCCTGCAAGCAATCATACCGTCGACTCTAGCATTTCGTTTAAGAGTTAGCTACCGGGCTTTCTTAGT
>JAQGAV010001689.1:0-19381 GCA_034691345.1 Phasmarhabditis papillosa
TTGTCGAAAGAAAAGTAGTAATTTCGTTCATTACCGTTACCACAGGCTTCAAATGATGACATATCCTGCATACTTCACCAATTCGTGCATATTATTTTTTTAAGGTTGAAATTTCAAATAATAAATATATCCATGGTAGCGCAATTGGTTTACGTAGTACGAAAGTACTAAATTTTTATGCATACCAACCAGGTACTAAATTTAATACCGGTACTACGTAAACCCGGTTTACGTAAATCGGTTTTACGTAATCCGGTACTAAATTTTTATGTATATGGGTCCTGCGCTGTCAGGTACCGCCTTAAATGTACCTAGAGATGGGTTTTTCATCAATTACAAAAATAGGGTAAAAGTAGACTTTTTCAATCAAAATCAGAACTTTTCTATAAAGTAGACATTTTTTATTAGTAATTCGAGTACGCTGAATCTGATGGAAAAACTAAATTTCCGAAATTTGATCTATTTAATGAAATATATTGCAAAAACCTTTTTAGCTCCAACGCAAACAATAATTGAGGTTATTCTTTGTTCTCATTTCCTTCATGTAGATTACTGGTTTCCGAACACAATGATATTTTCATATCCGAGAAAGGTTGCGTTTGAGCCGAGTTATGAACCGCACTGCGTTTACCACGTTCATAGCGATCGTGATTTGGGATAGCAAATCTCAAATTAAAATGGGCGCTCGCAACTTTGGATTAAAATTTCTCTAAACCTAGGAATTCCCAATATGACCATGCTTATAGCATAATTATCAGCAAAATTAGCTCTATTTTCTGAGATTAACATGAAAAACCCGTGTCTTTGCTCCTGAGATTCAGATAAAAATAGCGCAAACTGTGCGCCTAAATAATTTCAGTTTTTGCGTGAACGCATAAACGTAATAAGCTTAGACTATCATGATCAGCACGGTTCGCAAAGTTCGCAAAAAACTGCATACGCCGCAATAAGTGAATCTAACTCTCAAATATATACACATTAACTCAGCTAGTATCAGTTAGCCTTCGAAAATCGTTTGGAAAAATAACTTTTCAACCTCATCTTACATTCACTAAATACACTGACATCCGCGCTCGCTGTGACTGGTGTCTGACGAGTTAAATACACGTTATTCTTATCTCTGTTAGTTATTTAATGGCACGCCAAAGAATTTGGGTGCAGGGAGATAAATAGATGGAAATTAATTTGTCGTGAATGGCTCAATAAGCAAAGGACAAACCAATGAAATCAGAATAGCCCTCATCTGGATTGTCGATAAACGGGTATATATTATAATTTTGGTTCAAAATATTAATACATATAAGCAAAGTACCACAGTAACCCACACAGAATAATAATAATGGCAAAATTCCAAATAGTTCTAGTTGTTATGAGGAGCTGTGTCGTTCAAATAGTCTTAAACGTCAACAAAGATACTGGCGCCAAACTGTTGATTTTACCTGCAAAAACAAGAAACAAAACGGTATCTTTTTTACTCTGTTTTCACTATTAGTTGAAAATGAACTAAAACACTTTCTTATTTGAGTCTAATAATAGTTTCTAACGAAAATAAAAAGGTAAGCAACTAATTTTCAATTGAAGGACCCAGGTAAAGTTGTAAAATACCCAAAAGTGAAGACAATGGGGCGATTATGATTACCTCTTATTTTGTTTGCTGTGAAAGTGAAACGCTGATGACCATACAAAATAGTAACTTGTTTTACAGTTGTTTAAATCCTCACAAACAATACCTCACTGACCAAAACACAAAGATCTCGGACTACTGATGCACGCGTTTGAAACAGAATTCGGCTTTGTCTGTTTTACTTGAAATACGAGTTAATACACACCTCGATGGTTGATTACAGTATCCAATACAAAGAGAACATTGGAAAATTGTTAGTTGTTTTTAAGCTCTCTGCTGGTAATCTACAGTAACCCATATGAAATAATAATAATGGCAAAATTCCCAACATTTTTAGTTGTTATGAAGAGCTGTGTCGTTGAAATAGTCTTAAACAACAACAAAGATACTGGCGCCAAACTGTTTGATTTTACATGCAAAAACAAGAAAGTTTGAACTGTACTGAACTCTAATTGTTATTGGTAAAACGTGTTATTGAATTGCGCATCTAAACCACCCAATCAGCGACAACGGACAAAATTTTAGTCTTCCTTAATCGGAACGTATATAAAGACTAGCGTCCCCATACATTCAGTACTGAAATGTCTTTAGCTTGTATACATTACATGAAATTATACACATGAAATTGACATTAGTTTAAGAGCATCCAGCTCATGTTAATTCCAGAAGGCCCAATTACTTTTTTGATGGCATTTTCTCGAATGAGACCGACAATCCAAGCTTTATCATCCTAACTAAATGATAGAAATTCACTAGCTATAATAATGAAACATATCAAAGTTTTTCAACTTATAACTAAAATATTTAAAAAATATATATTTTCACTCAAGTGAAATGAAGTTACAGCAGTCTTCTTGGTTGTCGGTGTATGCCTTGCTAGTGTAGTTGGTCACAGAAATAGTCAAGACGCTTTCGCTATAGTCAAGGCAAGCGTTCTGTCACTGAACTTATCGATGGCGGAGTTGTTCGCGGGATAAACTATTTGGGACTAGTAGAAGGACCAAATAGTATGTATTTCGCCGAATATGTCTCTAGATTATATGAATTTTGCGATTAAAGTTGAAACTTCTTTTCACAAATTTGGGAAGCATGTGTCAATGGGAAACGTTTTTGCAAATTTGGCTGTTTTTGCAAACACAGTTGGCTCTGGAGGGTATTGTACGTTTGGCAAGCAGCCCGCCCCGGACCTATTAAGAACTAAGGCTATGGTATTGTACCTTTAAACTGGCATTCCATTGTTCGACATTCTCTGGTGAATAGCGAGAACTCTGCTAATTGACCAAATATACATAACTAGGAACATAGCCAGTCAACACGAATTTGCCGTTGTGTCGATTATTTGAATTAGTCAGTAGATTTGCAAGTTTCTGAACTTTGGATATGATGTTGTTTGGGCATGTTGTAACATGTGAATTCTTATTCCTTGCACATTTAGTTTTCTTTCTCTTTTTCTTTATATATCTTTCTCTCGCGGCTGTCTTTCCTTGCGCGCAAGCGCAAGTGTAGTCAGTCTAGTCCCAGCTGGCCCACCGGCCACACGCCTGGAGCCTCGCGCTCACTTCCCTGTCCTTCTCCGTAATGTTACCGTAATAATTCGCTACACTATAAATAAATATATATGAAATATATTCTACAATTCAATGCTATCTAAACTACCAAAATATTAAATAAGGAACCAGTTGCTAGATAGTATAATGTTTTATTTTCAATTGTCCTAATATCGAACAATAGCTAAAACAATATTCTTGAAACACTAAAATGCATAGCGCCGGCTTTGCTCAATGCGCGGTATTGCAAAATTTTGCCTTTGAGCAACATTCCAAATAGCCAACTTTCAATTTTTACCGGCGACATTTTTCAACGCTGCGCATTGAGTAATGCCGGCGCAATACAGTCTTGGTTTTGGAACAAATTATATTGTTACTAATATTTGTTATATTCCTGTCACATAATTGTTTATTAAATAGTGCACCTCACCCTTACAAGAATAGGATAATGTGTCACAATATTCGGAAATATAGGTAGTAATCCACTTAATCCATGCATTAAAACCTGACCCATATCGGCCATGTTGCTTTGTAGAATCAAATAATACAGAGGGTTCAAGCTCAGTTTCTCGTCTACAAAGTTGTTCATTCACCGTAAGGATGTCGCACAATGTTTTGTCCCAGAAAGCATACATGAAAAAGAAAGTTATGGAATATAACGCCAAGTGAGTGAAGGTATAGTTTACATCTAATAACCAAAGGACATAAGACCGCGGCTTAAACAACACCGCTCACTGCAGTCTTTTTAGTGTTATGGACTATAAAACATTTACAATACAAGTAACCCCAATAAACTGTCAACTAGGATATGTGATCAAAGACCTGACAAATTAGTATAATCGGCAAGCAAATTATACGCAAACTGCAAAAGTAATTACTTAACATATTCTGATGAGAAATTTCCGGGAAATATATATACTTTAGTTCATAAATGAAAAAGTGCGGCATAGCCGATAACAATATTTGAAAAATAAAAACAACATAGAATAAGAAAAATAAATAAACAACTGTGAAAACAAGTTAAAAATAAAAGTAAACAAAAATAAAGTGAAATTTAAGGAAATTATATAAAAGATACCGGTTTAACAGGCAAGTGGAGGGAAGACCAACTTGTATCTGCTTCGGTGGTAGCCGTAGATGATACACCTGGAATAGGTAAATGCAATAAAGCCAAAAGGGGGAGGGAAAGGAGTATAACCCTCAATCAACAACCTATTCGAAGTAAGTTCAGCATCAATTCATAGAAGTTAGTTGGCAATTGGCCGTTGTAATAATATATAGTAACGTCATTTAGTAAAATGTAAGACTAACTTTGATACTAACGTTTCAATCCAGTTACGTGCCTCAACGGGTTTGTAACTTTCTTCACAATTTCTTTTTCTTAACATTGGAAAACCGGAACATTTTCATACTGATTCTGTCAAATGCAAAATAAGTTGGTTATTCAGAAAGTGTTCACACTCTTATAGTTTATTTCAGTTTTCTTTTCAGACTGTGATTCTTGCAGGCTGTCGTGACCCTTTCATGAATGAGGAAGTTTCTCCAGGAATTATTGATATTTTGAAGATATTTTGTTATTTTTATCTATTGACTTCATGAATATGGTGAAGTTGTATTCACTGATATTATGGACAGTTATCACTCATCAGTCAACAAAGTTATTGAACATAGAACAACATTTCTTCGATTTGTGATGAAATAAAATAAACGAAGATTTAAAAATGCATTCAAAACAATTCAACTCAAATGTTATTTTATAGTCAGTATATTAAATTTTAGGAAAACTGGTATAAAAAACAACAAAATATATATATTTTGAGCATTTTCTGGCAAGTTCTACGCCAGGTTGGGTCCCGCCACGAAATGCGTACCGTATTGCGCGCAACAGCTAGAATTGGACCATTGGCGCAGCTGGCCTAACTTCTTCACTCGCAAGTGCTTTACGTCACGTTATAAGTTATCTGTTATATTATGTCGGGATTTATATTGTATTAGACTACCATTATAGTATTGTAGTTTGTTCCTCTAACCATGTACATAAATCTCTAACTCTTTCGCTCTTTTATATCTTTATAGGGAAACTTAGACTCGAAACTTGCGGTGAGTCCCTTGAGGCGAGCCTTCTACCCTTGAACCACTTGGCAGGAATACAATCATGTTTTAACCCTTGTTGTACATAAATCTCATATCTCTATATCTCTTTGCATCTTGAGTTGGGAAACCCTATAGCGGAACTTGCGGCGACTAGCACCGAACCACCTGGGCCGAAACAGTCGGCATATGTAGCTGGGTCGGGGTCTAATAGTGACTCCGAATTAGCTATCTAAGCTGAACATGGTGCATCGCAAGATTCGGATTTAGGTCACCTGTTGGGCATTAAAAGTTAAGCTATAGGTTATTAATTTTTTGAGAATTGCTAGGTATTTTTTCTTGAGAGTAGTTTTGCTATTTTTAAAGTTCATTAAGTTGTTCATTGAATTACATTAGCGTTCCTCGAAAAATTTCGTAAAAATTTCGAAACGCGTTAGTCAAATCAAACACGCTTAGCGTGCAACTTTCCTTAAAATGGTTAGCCACCGCTGTTCGATAATCATTCTTTCGTTCATTTCTCATTTTAATTTCCTAGTAATAGGTTGGTAATTTTTCATTGCTCTCGAATTTTTTCGGGATATTATTTTTCGTGATTCATATACGTCGGTCGCACTGCTCGCCAAAAACGTGCGTTAAACAATTGCCCAGTGTGTACAGGACTCGGATTGCGAAAAGTTATATCTAGGGAAACATCGAGAATAATGATTGCTTATTTTTCAACATTTGGTGAATTTGAACATGAACATTTGAGTTGTTGTTCTTGGTGTATATGTTCTCAATTTTTGCAATATATATTTCGTTTAAGGCCCGATGGGCCGGTGGCATGAATTTTGCGCGCCGGTAAATTACCGGCGCGCAAAATGTCGGCGCGCAAATTACCGGCGCGCAAAGTACCGGCGCCAAATTACCGGCGTGCAAATTACGGGCGCCCAAAATGTCGGCGCGCAAATTACCGGCGCGCAAACTTCGCATCGCCGATGGGCCGGGCCGGGCAATTTCCCCGTACAAGACGCGTTAGTTCGGGGCACTAGAGTGTGAAAACGGTAAGACTTATGCGAATAACACAACAACCGATAATTTTAAGCGCACTATCGTTATTCCGAACACTATAAAATAGTGACCAATGCTTATTATTATGCAAAAATTGTATACATCACGCTGAATTAGCCAATTTCTTCCATTTCTTTGGATTGTTTCGTACTAGAGTCATCCATTTCACAACAATTTCTCCAGAAGTTTCGTCTGTTATTCTTGCAATACGGCCGGCCCAGTTAAACTTTTTCTTATTTGCTTCGTTGATAATATCCTTTACTCTTGTCCGTTTTCTAATTACAATGTTAGGGATATGATCCAGAATTGTGATGTTAAGCATAGATCTTTCCATTCATCGCTGCACTTCTTGTTTATAGTTATTAGAACGTGTTTTCTGCGTAATTTATGCGAAAATTGCATTCATTTCGTTTGTCCTCCTTGGCGCACCGCACGAAATTGGCCTTTAATTTTTTTAAGACGGCTTCCTTACTTTTAGATTCGACTATAACCGTTCTGAAATATGTGTATTTTAGGTGAAATAACAATTAGTACGTGCCCGCGATGATAATATTAGCTTTCGACAATATTATTGTACTTGGAGCCTATTAACAACAGCTGGAAAAATGAATTAATCCATAAACATCTGTTCATTAATTTATATAATTCTAATAAATATCGTTTGCTCATTGGATTCATTATCAAACATGCTACAATATTATACACTTAACTGCTATTTATAAGTTATATTCAGCACCGAGAGTAACAATGGAATGCCACTTGCGTATCTTTAGGATTTTTAACACCGCACCTGCATGCAAATTGCACACGCCTACCTGCAAAGTACAATAATGAACGCAGAGTAGATGCTAGATGCTGGCGCGGTGGTAAAGGGGTTAAGACAAGCGTTGAATTCTCTACACTCCATCATTAATCGTCAGTTTTTGATGATTCTTCCTGAAAGTTGCTTTGTGGAAAAATCCATTTGAATTCAGTAAGGTAATGAATGAAGGCAGGGCAATTTTTTAATAACATTTGCTTACTGTAAGCTCTTCCCAAGTACTTTCATTTGTATATTCAACGCTCGTCTGAGACCCTTTTGCGAGAATCGCGCCAGAATCTGGCGGATACTCTCCGTTCAATATTGCACTTTGCGGATACACGCGTACAATTCTTTTGAGAGCGGCGATGGACCCGCGATGTGATGTAGTCCGTGATCATACCATATATATTATTTTTATGCATATTATTGGTGTTATTTCTACTCCACTGAATATTCTATGCGGCTACCTTATAGTAAGACATTCCACAATACAAATGAGGACCTTCAAGTGTTTTCTTATAATATTTCATATTTGTGTATCGATTAATGACTTTTCAGTGGATACTCTGACTTTGAGTATTTCATTAGGAATGCAGTAGGCCATCTTTTGTGAAAAGATGGCCGACTAGGACCGGTTCTCACTTTCGAAATCAATCAATAATGCTCCAAAATTTTCAAAATTGTCAATTTTTGAATCAAATTTGGTATTTCGCAATAGCGTGGCCCGGGCCTAGAAACTTTGATAGGAGGGCCGACGCTTGCCACGCCTGCTCATAATGTACAAATAACTTTCCATAAAAAAATGCAGCTCCTGTGTTATAGTCAAATTCAAAAGTAATGAGGCCGTGTTAATAAGCAGGAGAGTTGCAATATTTTGTCTGAGTAAGGCAAATCGAAAGCAAAATTGCAATCTGCTGATATCGAATGCAAGCAGGTGCAGTGTTAAAATTAACGAAATACGCAGCATACACGGCCTCATTCATTACTTTTGAATCTGACTATATGTTCCTAAATTATCTGTGTACCTATATATTATATTCATCATTGTAAACACAGGGTGCACCCTTCTTCGCGTGGGGTGGCTGCTCCATTTCTTTAGATTCGTTTTTTAGTTCAAGAATGCTTATGTGAGATTCATCTTTCTCCGAACAAAGTTCAACGGCAAAACGGGATTTATTTCTGGATTATTAAAAATAATTTTATTATTAAATTTAATTAACTTTCCTGTGTTCTAAGGCAATTATGACAAATTTGAGGGAATGTGTTGATTCGAAGATTTTTGAGACTCAAAGACCGCAAAATTGAACAAACTGGTGAAAAAACACAGATTTTGTGCAGCGATAATTTGATTTTGAGGAATTCAATGTTCAGAAGTCGTTGGAGTCAAAACACAACACTTCTATGTAAAGTTAGACACTTTTGGTATAGTCCATAACAAAAAGAAGACTGCAGTGCGCGGTGGTTTGAAAAATTCTTTAAGGTTTGAAAAATCGCTCGTTCTGTGGCAAAATTAATCTTCCATTATATGATTCGGTGCGCAATTTTTTGTTTGTTGTCAGAAAAATATTATTACACAAGTTTTGTTTTGTATCATTTCTAGAAAAAGACAAATACGCAATTGCGGAAGCCTATGTATACCACCGCCCTCTGAGGTCTTTTGTTTGTTATAGACTATACCATAGACGGGAATATAACCTTACCTTCCTACATCGTTTTTATCCTAGGATTTAGGCTTAACTTCATACCTCCAGTACAAATATCTTTTTCTCACCCTTCAGCTCAACCGCAATCTTATTTCTAATAATAAAAATAGAAACAAAATGTAAATAAAAACATGCGGCGGTGGTTTCGTCACTCAATATATCATTTTTTGTTACTATAGAATTACATAAAATAACAGCTGTGTGAGGCAGTTCAGTAGGTTAAAGCATTTAATCAATCTAAAAGTTAGTTTTGTTAGACTCCAAGTGAAATATTGTTGTCATAAACCCTTTCTTGATTACTGATTTTGAAGTGTTTTTAAAGACATTTCAACAATTTGGAGGAAACGATAGTTTACGTTAAGATTAATCGCGATGTGCAGTTTTAAAATAGACTAAACGATCATATAACCAAGCTATAGTCAGAGTCAAAAGTAATATCGCCGTGTAGGCTGCGTATTTCGTTATTTTTAACACTGCGCCTGCTGGCATTCTACGCGCGCGATATCAGCAGATTGCAAACTTGCCTTCGCTCTGCCTTACTCAGACAAAATATTGCAAAACTCTTGCAACGCAAATTTGATTAACACGGCCGTATTACTTTTGAATCCGACTATAGATAACTTGACTTTTTCAATAATCGAACTATTTTCTGTAGTAGCTGTATTATTAGAAGAAATTGAACAAAATACGAGACTCAAAGGAAACATCATAATTTTATGGTGGAATTTCAGTAATAACCTTCGAACTTGTTCTTTTCTAGGAGTCGCCACAATCTCATTGAATTGTCTGTCTATTTAAAGCAGTTACAGTATTCTACATCCTAAAACAATAAAATAACATTGTTCTTTAAATATCGAATATACGCAATCTTCCTCTAAGTGTGGTTTGTCATTTGTCAATAATATCCACCGCCTTGATATCTGCGACGGCTGCTATTCTTTTTCTTAACACCGTAGTCATTTTAGTGGGCGCGCCTTCTTAGCAAGTACATCCATAGAGAAAAGTTGTTTAACGTAGGGTAGGCAGCTAAGGAAGCAGTGGCTAAATTAAAGCAATCAATTAAGTTTTTATGGAATATTTTTAGTATTAATGTTATTGTCTATATTTTTATTGAAGAAAGAATCCTTGCAAATTTCTGCTCCGCCGCCTCCGCTCCACAGGTGCTGTGCAATGAAGTCCTGGCTCCCTATGGTCCCTTTGTCTCACTTCATCCTCCAAATATATGTGATCTCGTGTTTCGTAAAATATCTATAAACAATTTTTTTAACCCAGTGTCCTGGAGAGAGGCGGTGTTTGATCAAAATGAATTTACTCTGAAAAAAATACTTTTTTCCAATAAAATCCACCGAATTTCATTTATTTTTATATAAAACTGCGCCCGCTCGTGATACCGCGCTGCAAACCTAGGTCTTGAGATAGATTATAAAAATTGTATTCACTATTTCGAAGCAGAGTGCTTAATCTCCTTATAAATTTGCAAAACTTCCGCTTCACGCGGGGTTCGAACCTGCCACCTCTCGCTCCATAATCTTTGTTCTTCGTTTGCGTAGGTGTGTTCTGTTCATTGATCTCTTTATAACATTTGTTATGGATTGTTGTTCACTTTTCCATTTTTATTTATCCTTTAAATAATGGATATTTATCTCACAAATTCCTACTTTATAACATTAGAAGTAGACTTTTTATAAATTTGATGGTGGAAAAGATTTGAATTTTGAATTTGTTGATATTTTTTGACGATTTTTGCCCAGCACAGATGGTAAGGAACAGTTATTTTCCAATTATTCCGATTTGATCAATATTTCATTAAAAAACTTGAAGAAAAGGTTAATCACTCTGTTGTTCGAAGCTATTTGGAGCGCAGTATCATCTGGGCACTGCTGGCCGCGCCCTAAGGCAACGAGACAGAGCAAATTCAAATGTTGAAATCTTGCGGCTCAATTCCTGGATTATGTTATTTATAAATTCATATTAATTTATATATCATTCCAAAGGGCTCAATCTGTGCGACTGAGGTTTTTCGAATGATTTGGTCAACGCGTTCAAGTGAAAAATTAACTTTAAGTTTGATCCTTAGCATATGATATAGACAATTGCAGTTCCCATTAACCTTTTTTTTGTCTGTAAAATCATGTTAAAAATTATAATTTTATAATTAAAAAATAGAAAGTTTCCTTTTTCTTCCATGTTTCGTATGTCTTATACACTCTTTTTGTTTTCTCGAGTATCCGATTTCATCACGGAGAAAAGTCTTTGTCTAATATTAAAAGGCTAGCACACGGTTTAAAATAGAAGAAAATAATATAAATATTTTTTTAGTTTATTGTTTTTGTTGGTTTAAGTATAATATATGTTTATAAATTGTTATTTATTTATTTATTTGATAACGATATGAATATTTGAGATAAGTTTAGAGATCTTTCAAAGTATCTATATGTCGACTAAGCCGAAATACTTTTTTATAAAAAAGTTTAGTTCGCTTCCGAAGCTTTGGCTTATACATAATGCTTCTAGTTTCTATATTTTATGACTAACTACAGTAATTCAAGCATATCTTATCCTTTTTGGGCATGGCTGGATTACTGTAGCATCTATAGATATCTATAGAAGGGGGAAAGTCCATTTAAAGAGAGAGGACAGAGACAAATCTGAACAAGTTTTAAACATACAACGAAGAAAAAGGAACATTTGGCTAACAAATAATACAATGACAAAAGAAAGATTTATTCAATAGAATTGATTTTAAACTCTTTGATTTTGCTTATTTTAAGTTATAATATAGTTTATATGGTCTGTAACAAAAAGAAGACTGCAGTGCGCAAAGTTGTCATCTGCTATAAACCCCGCGCAAAGTTCGAAATATAATTAGAGCACAGCTACCCTCTAAAGCAAATCATTTGCTCGTCGATTAAAAAAGAACGATTTATATTTAACACCTCCTTTCTCCAGTGGCCTTAGTATATAAATGTTTTTAGCTCTGGCAGTTTTTAGCCTGCCCGGGCAACAATTTTCAACAGCTCGGGCAGCTAAAAACAGTCCGGGCACCCACCCGGGCGTTTCCATACTAAGGCCACTAGATACTGCTCTTGGAGGTATCTAGACACCTATTCCGCGCCCTATTGTTAATTTCTTCCAGTCACCTGCGCAGTGGCAAATTATGCGTATAGGCGGCGAGATAAATAAAGAGAATTGAGGTGGAATTAATTAATTAAAAGACTAATGGACAAATGAATTAGACAGACTTAGTCATTATTTATTTGTCACAGCATCTACGGTGTTTTAGTTATATTTAAGATTTATAAAGAGTGTATAGTCTTCATCAAGAGCTACGGTTTCCAGCGTAATATCATAAGGATCAGCTGTTTTATATAAAATGAATGAACAATCGGTGGATTGGAAACTTTTTCTGCAAAAATACATTTATTATTATTTAACATTGTTGCTTCCAAGGATACTGTGATTATATAGTGAACCAATTTTCTGGAAACCATAGTTTTGTTTTAAATCTAATTTACCTTTCTGGGAAAAGGTCGGCACGTTTCTTAAATTTTCGGCCCTTCCCGCCCCGGTTTCCCATATAGTCGGCCCGGCCAGTGAAATTCACAGCCCTGCCGTTAGTATTAAAAGTGAACTTTTGACCCGATTGAGAGCTCCGTTGAATACATTGCTATCTCGGCAGTATATATATTTTTTTGTTAAAACAAACAATATTTATATAACCTTGTCTTATTTTACTATTTACAATGTTATAGTCTATTTCTAAAGTGGCCGGCTTTACTCGACGCGCAAAAAGTTCCCTTCGAATAATTGAAATCTGAGCAATTTAAAACATTTTTGAATGGAAAATTTTGCTACTCCGCGCGTCGACTAAGGCCGGCGCAATGCAGTTTTTGTATTGCAGAAGATAATAATATATATTTATTTCCAGGAGCAGATAGAATTCGCGGAAGCTCTGTCTTTGTATTGCAGAAGATAATAATATATATTTATTTCCAGGAGCAGATAGAATTCGCGGAAGCTCTGTTCACAAACGCGGCAGATTATACTGAAGAATTACCGTTTGAACGTGGTGATATACTTAAAGTTATTAGTAAAAAACCAGGTATTTAATTAATGATATAAAACTATTTAAAAAACAATAAAGAAAACTTAAAATAGAAGAATTTCGGTAGTAAACTTTTATTATCTGAAAAGTCACGAACATATCACTTTTGTATAAGAAAAGAATGATTATAAAGTTATGGGGGTGGTAGTATTGTATAGTCTGTAATCGGGCGCGTAAATTAAATTATAAAACAAGCAAATAAAACATATAATATATTCAAAATGTTCTTTATTTCCCTCAGCAGTCAGCATTCAATTAATTTATTTTACGCGCCCGCTGCCCATCTATCTCTGCAACGGCGCGCGGACCGTAGGTTTAAAGACAGACTATATCTTTATATATAAATAAATAAGGTTACCTACGCACTACCCCTCTGCGAACTCAGCGGTGTTATATAATAAATAAATGGAAATTCGGTATATTATGAGTCTTTTCTTCGAAAATATATTAATTTTAATTTAACACCGTAGTTCTTCAGGATATCGCTCTGCAAACCGTAGCTCTTGTTTAAGACTATATGACAGAAGTTATATTCTATAAAGTATCCTTTATATCTTTTAGATATTGCTGGCGCTGGTGACGGCTGGTGGTTCGTGGAGGACAAAAACGGAAAAAAAGGAATTGCTCCAGCTAATAGATTAAAAACAGTACAAATGGAGAACGGAGTAAGTTGCTACTAACTTTATTGATTTTATTGATTATTAATAAAAGTTATTTAAAAGTTATTTATTTCCTGTAATTCCACTATCACACAATAACTGTAGATTTCTTCTGCGCAGTGTTTCGGCCATTCACTCCGGAATCTTCTGAGCAAAGACGGCTCCTTTCTAATATTCAGTCTAAGGGTGCACAAAACATGATATAAATAAGCTGCTGGTTCGCAAGCCTTCTGCAGCTATGGGTAGTCGAACCCACAGCCTCAGATCCTTGCGAATTCAGAGACCGCTGCTCTAACCAATAGGCTAAAGCAACTTCAAACACTACTAAAGCACTTTATAACACTCCATCTATGTTCTATACAAACTACTTATATTAACATATTATTAATTCTAAATACAATTTTATTGATTTATTGATTTTCTATCCGGGTGGTCCCATTTACCTTTTCATAAGCCCCGCCCCCTTCTTAGTTCAAGTCGACTGTTGTCTAAACTCTCTTCTCTACTTTTAGTTTTATTAATTCTCTCGCCATATTTGTTTTATTTTTGTAGAATAATGAACCAGCTAACACTGGAGAACGTTTGAGAAGACATTTATATTTTGGGCTCATTTTTATTCCTGGGAGCCCTTTTTTCTATAAAACCGCCCTTCTTATTTATAACACTGCGCTTCGTTCGTGATACCTCGCTGGAAACCTATCTGTTGATACCGACTATATAATATTTGTTATTCCTGCTTAACCGTTTAATTCAAATATTATTTTAATTATATGTTTTGTTGTAAATTCCTTCTAGCAGTGTATGTTTGCTCTTGTTTCTAACAAAAGAAGTTCTGTTAGAACAGACAAGCTAAGAGCAGTGGAAACATCTTCTCTAAGCTTACAATATTGATATATCATTTTATTATATAACTTATTATTATTATTATTATGTTATTATTATTAACTAAATAATCATATATTATAGTGCTTTTAAGTATTGTAAACCCTTCTAAAACCATTTCGTCAATCATTTCGTCGTTTCCTTCCATTTCTTTAATTGAATTGCTGAGTCATTCTCGAAAGAAATTGCAAACTTTTCGGGACAAAATAAGAAAAACGTTTGTTAACTATAAAAACATATTTAAAATGCATTTTTATAAACTATTTATTTATTATTCTTTAATCTTATACTCTTTGTTTTTATATTTGTTTGTTGTTTCACATCATTCGACTATAGTTGTCTTCAAAAGTAATACCGCAGTGTTAATAAACAGGAGTATTGCAATATTTTGTCTGAGTAAGGCAGTACAAAAGCAAGTTTGCAATCTGCTGATATCGCGCGCCTAAAATGCCAGCAGGCGCATGTTAAAAATGACGAAATACGCAGCCAACACGGCGGTATTACTTTTGAATCAGACTATATTGTTACTAAACACTTTCTTCCTTTATCGAGATGAACAAATGATGATATTCAAAAAAACTCGCGCAATTATATGTTGGAAAGTTGTTTCGAATGAAATACAAAGAGCAAAATGTAAAATAACAAATAAGCCTTTCATGCATTAAAATTTGGCCATATGATATTTCCTTGGCGCCGGGCCCACTCCCTCAAAACTCGGCCCAGGCCCGGGCCGGCAGGAGAAATTCTCCCATCCGTATTTTGAATTGTTTTGTTTCTGGAAGCCCCCCCCCCTCTCTCAGTCCTTTAAACTTAATTTAACACCGCCCCTCTGTGATTTATAAATATATCTGTTCTTTTCGTTTCCTTTGGGTGTGGTCGTCTCTTTTTGGTTGCGCACCCGGTGTTTACAAGCCACGCCCACATAAGGAAAACACATTATGACCTCTACTAACATAAGTAAAGAGAAGTTAACTAATTTTACGGATAACAAGGAATTCTTTAAATTCTTTTCTATTAATAGATTAAAGCTAATTATATTTATTTATTACTTAGTTTTAAGATGCATTTTAGAATAACTTTCAATTACAGAGAGTTTGTATAATAGATATATACCGTAATCAGCAATATATCCTAAAGAGACGCGGTGTTATATAATAATCAATAAAAATAGGTGGATTGGGAGACATTTCTGCAAAAGTACATTTATTATTATTATCATGCTCTGCTCCGGAATATATGCTTTTAGCCGCCATTTCAAAGCTCGTTTATCCAACATCTCATCTCGTTTAATAAAAGCAACAAACAATTTTTAAATCTTTATTTATCATTTCTATAGAGCATTTAGTTTTTAAATTTAAATTATTCTTAGCTTTTAAAATACATAAAAACTTGTCCTCTATCTTTTTTCTATAATTTAAACCTTTGTCCATATTGTGGGCGTATTGATGGGTCAATGCCGAGGTTAACAATTAAAATGGATGTTCGGAGAAAAAAACAGAAGGAAACGCCCTGCAGTGAACGCTAAATGTTCTGTTTGGAAATACAAATCCTTTAGTAGAGTGAGTGTATTTTTAAAGTTTTTTGAAGTTTTTTTTGGAATAGCGATAGTTATAGTCAGCTCCAAGAGTAATGATGGGGTGTAAAGAATTCAACGCTCGTCTGAGCCACTTAACCAATAGGCTTTTCACACACCCGTTTTTTTACATACTTTTCACTAAATGAATCTAAATTAAATAAGTTTAATATAAAATTCTCTAAATTATTTTCTGCCATTATTGCTATATTTCTATTTATTCTTCTCTTCAAAGTAGACTAACACACTTAAGTACTCAATCCAGTGGGAAAAGTGTCTTTTACAAATATCTTTATGAAATTACCCAATATATTTATATATAAACTTTTTTATTAAAGTGTATTCTAATGGATAGTATATATGTAGGCGTGGCAAGGGCCGGTCCGCAGTTTTCAAAGAATTGCTCATTAATTTATTAGAAATTGATATTTTCGATCAAACTAAAAAGATATTGTAGGCCATCATCATAGAAGTAATGTCTATTTGTTAGATTCGCCATTTTTACTAAATTAGACTTGCAATCACATGGCCCATATTTGGGCCCGGGCCGGCCCGTTTCTAGTCCTGATTCTATAGATATGCGTCTAGTATCCTATAGAGATACTTTTAACATAAATTAATGCACTTATGTAGATTAGACTCCCAATCCGCCGTTTTTTATTTCATTTTCTATAAGACCACTGTTCATCCGGTAGCTACGCCAGAAACCGCAGTCTTTTATAAATATAATAACGACGCTTTAGTAGATCAACATTGTTCAAAAGTTCGTTTATATTCTTCGCTGTAAAGTTTGAGTTAAACAATACCTAAGAACATTTCTGCAGAAGTTCTTATATAGTCTGTGGCAAAACCTCATGTTGAACGACAAACCCATATTTAACCCTTGTTTTGCCGGGCCCAATGAAACCCTCATTAGGGAGTATCCTTTAATGCTTATATTGCTTAATGTTCAATGATTAATGTGGTCACGATATCATTTAAAGAAAGTGAACGCAGCCACATTAAATGGAACAATTTATATGTTTATAATATATTTATTTATTAATAATAATACTTTTATAAATATTATTAAAAGTTTCAAGTATTCGCGAAAATGTGTTGTCTCAGTTGCAATAACACTTGTGACACTACTCTCGAATGCCCAGTTTTAACAATAATATTTATTTAAGTATATAAAGTAAATAAAATTTAAAGAACTAAGTTTCTATAGTCTGATTCAATAGTAATAATGGAGTATTCTTGCGTATTTACAAGATTTTTAACACCGCGCCTGCAGGCAAATTGCACGCGCCTACTTGCAAAGTACAATATTGAACGGAGAGTAGCCGTCAGATGCTGGCGCGGTGCTCGCAAAAGGGCTCAGACGAACGTAGAATACTTTACACTCCATTATTACTTTTGAATAAGACATTAAGCTAGCGCCATAGTAGCAAAAACAGCGGTTAAATAAAAAATAAGTCCTAATCAATCGATTTTAATTTCAATTTTATTTAAAACCGCCGCTCTATAGTTCCGTAATTAATAAAGTAATATTAAAATACAAATTCTTTTAAATACTTTTATTATATTTTCACTTTTATATCGTTTTATCGTTCACAATAGGTCCATTCAACTGCGCTTAGGCCACCTATCATTTTTATTGGATTTGATCATACAATGATATTTCATAATGCAAAATTATTAAAAGCCCCAACTTTTAGGTTTTAAAACAATTGTACATATTATTTTTGTATTAAAATTTATAAAATAAAAACAAAACTTGTGTTTAGATAAGTTTTATTATCGTATAAAGTTTATAAAAAGATGTTGCTGGGATCGCACGCCTTTCGGGACCCTAACTTTTTAAGTAAGCCTTTTGATTATCGTTTATACTTTACAAGAATAGTATTTTCCGTAAGTTTTATATATATATTTTTTAACCTTTATATTTAAATAAAAAAGTGATAAAAATAACGATTTTGTCGTTTTCTTTTGAAAACATTGGTGTTTATTTGCCTTTTATTGCGGTCAAATGTTTGTACGAAAAGAATTTACGAGAAGAATCATCTTTCTAACATAGGATTTTGCTATATTCTATACCAGTTGCTATAGTCCGCGCACAAAAGATATGCAATTTAAAGGTCTGAGTGTTTAATTTAAAATGCGTATAATAGTTATATGCACTGATATAAATTAATTGTTTCAGAAAAATAAGTTTGATGTTGTGTTGTACTTAACATCAGTGACTAGTCTGCGTTTAACCGCGCCAATACTCGGCCGCTCTCCAACAAAATTTGCAGTTCGTACCGTATAACCTTGCATCTGCCGCCTACTATATGTTTATAACGGAGTATCTGGGGATCAGCGGTTTTAATAAAAATTAATGGAAGATCGGTGGATTGAGAGTCTTTTCTTCAGAAGTACATTCATTTTTATATAACACCGCTTCTTCTGACGATACCGCGCTGGAATCCTTGCTCTTCATATTTACTATTGAATACAATTGATTACATATATTCAACAACTATATTATTAACCGTGGACCATTGCTAATATTAGCAATATAGCGCTAACCCCCCCCCCCCCCCATTTATCTTTCCATGTGGTCTGCCACCCTCATTTTACTGGTTTTTCCACCAAATCTACTAAAAAATCGTTTGTAATCCCACTAATCCAAATGGTTTTAGCCCAATTTTTCCAGCGAATTTGATAATTTTTAGATTTTAAATGTAGAAACCAAAGAACAAAGTAATCTTTAACTATAGTCTATAACAAAAGATATGTTTCTAGCGCGGTATCTTAAGGAACAGCGGTGTTAAATAAATATGAATGGAAGGCCGGTGGATCGGGAGCCGTTTCTTCAAAAGTACATTCAATTTTTAACACCGCGCCCCGCTCGTCATACCGCGCTGGAAACATAGGTCCTATATAATTTAAAATCTATGTTTTCACTAAAAAGAACACCTGAATCCAAATTCACAAGGCGCTTAAAAAGTTGGCCTGAAAACGGGCCGGATCTTACTTTTATCCTAGAAGGTTCCTTAAGTTTTTCAAAGAATGAATGAAAAGTTTATTTACCAAAGGTTATACGATATAAAATAATACAATATAAATGAAAGAAACGAATACGTATATTATAGGCAGCGCCTAGAGTAACAATGGAGTGTCACTTGCGTATTGATAGGATTTTTAACACCGCACCTGCAGGCAAATTGCGTACTTGCAAATTAGAATATTGAACGGCGAGCAGCCGCCAGATGCTGGCGCGGTGCTCGCAAAAGGGGCTCAGACAAGCGTTGAATTCTTTACACTCCATCGTTACTCTTGGCGTTGACTATAACTATGAAAGGGTCTTATAAGACCATG